>UELX01000472.1:0-76518 GCA_900480035.1 Eupelmus urozonus
AAATAAAGTCAGAATAAAACAATACTTTGACCACATAATAAGCTAATCATAATGAGTTTTAAAATCGAACTCCCATTACCGTTTCTATGCAAGCATAGAAAATATAGCCAAGTGGCGTCTTCCCCCGATTTACCTTATTACAATATTAAAGTAGCATGTATTGTACACGTATACCAAGTAACAATTCATTTCTGAAGAAAACGCCCGATCGACAGCACCAAGTCCAACTCCCTCAGCGAGCACTAAAAGAAAAAAAAATGAATATCAATCGATCCAGCCCCCGCCTACCCAAAAACTCCACTCTCCCAAAGAAAAAGTCCAGCCGATATTACGCACGGCCTCGGCTCCTACGAAGGTAAGGAGCGCATATAAACAAAAGCCCCCGCGCCGTCGCGCTCGCTTATATACCCCCCATGCCAGGCTCGTGCGCGCCGGCAGCGGCGCACGTGGGCAAATGCAGCCCCCGACTCTCTCTCTTTCTCTCGTGTCTCCTTGATTTCCCCAGAGAGGATCGCACGCCCTCCTCGCGCTATATACTCGCTCGCTTCTGCGCTAAAGCCCCCGCGCGCACGAAGAGCGAGGCTGGCTCTGCCCCTGATGGTTCTGGAGAACCGTCTTGGCTTTTTCTTTCTTTTCTTGGGAGGGGTATGGTTATATTGCGATTTTTTCGGTGGAGGGGTGATGTATGCTTTAAGTTTTTTAGTTTTATAGTTGGTGAAATTTAGTTTTATGGTTGAGATTAAAATGTGTGCGTTAGAGTATAACTGGTTTCTACATTGAGTATACAGTCGATAAACTCTTTAGTTTGGTCCATCTCTATCAGTCAACATTTAAAAATTCAAACGTAAAGTTATACTTTTGCAGGAGGAATCTTGAAGAGTTAGTTTATTAAACGAGTTGTCCGACACAAGCAATCTACGTCATAATTAACTTTTCACCTACCTTTAAATACATTTTCACATCTATACAACCTGATGAATTATTAAAATCATAATCAGAAATCTCACATCAGAAATTTCGCAACACGTTCTAGTCCCTCAATATTCTATAAACCTATAGTCAACTCCACTTTTTCCAGCTCTCCACCACAACTTCCCGAATTGCAATCCTAAAATATTTATCCAATACATCTCAAATAACAAAAACCAGCCCTGCACGTCGAAAACAATAACTCCGACAATTAGTAGCAGGCGAAAACGGAGCAGTCACATCGATAAGAACTGGCGACAAGCGAAAGTAACGAGAGCTAAGATTCCGCGCCTGTCGTATATACCCCGAGGCGCGCTGCGGGGGGACGCGAAGGCTTAATCCGTTTACAGATGAGATTTGCGCCGAATTCGACGAGAGGCGGCTTAATCCGCGCGTGCTCGAGCGCCTCACGTTTCATTGAGGTGATCGTAAATTTTTATGCTTGGGTTACATGTGCGTAAGAGCTGTTAGTATAGTGGGACTGTTTGTAAATTTTGGTTAATTGATCGGCGTGTGTGAGATCGGTCTTTGATTTAATATGGTTTATTTAATTAGGAGGGATAAGGAAATGTGTTTCAAAGTTTCACTTCTTTAATGAAGATTGAAATGAATTAAATAATTAAATAATTAAATGCATATATCGATAGGAATTTAAAACAAATTTTACTGATCTGAACTTTAAAAGTTAAATTACAGTTAAACAAATATTATTTGTTAATTTTTTGAATTTATAAGTTTTATTTTACACTTTATTTATTATAATAAATATGTGTTTTAAAATGACGATATTTAGATTAGCTTTAAAAAAATAGCTTAAAACTAGTCTCGTTTTTACTACTACATTTATATACTATTTTGTTATCTTGGCTAAGGCCAAGATATAGCTTAAATAATTTATGTTTTTCAAAGAATAGATTATCGATATTATAAAAATTACTAAGTATTACACTGCAAAAAATGTATAATATCTGATTAGATAGTGACAAAGTATATTTCTTATCTTAACACAACTCAGACAAAGTACTTTCTCTATACTCTTTCTGTAACATCTTTAACACAAATAATTATTCTAATAAAACTTTGAATTTTCTTACCTTATCATCAAATTTTCCGAGTTCCGCAACTCAAAAACATCTCGCTACTCAACCAAAAAAAAATCCAGACCACCGCCACTAAAGCAATTACACACTTCAGCCATAACAACACGCCACAACAGCCTTCAGTCTCAAAAAGCCTCGTCCCAACAATAATCCTAATTTGCCAGGACAGAAACAGAAGTCCAGGCGCTGCCCCCTCCCCCTTTGGGAGCCTCAAACCGGTCTTCTTAAATTTCCTAACGCGCTTACGCACCTCGCCCCGAAAATCAAGTGCATAACTGTATAGCTCTCACACAGGCTGTAGTACAAAGCGTGCGAATCGACTTTTCCGCTGGGCGAGCTGCCGCTCTGGGCTCGTCGACTATAGGGCCAATATGTCGCAGGGTGAGTTTGTACATCGGCTGTGTATATACTCCTGGGCTCGATAGTAGCCGCGTTCCCATGCGTCCCAGGCGGATTCTGCGCCGAGATGATCCCGCGAGACACGCGGGGACAGTGATATAATGTGAGAATTCAATTTTGCATTCGAATCGCGCGCTCGCGACGGGTTGGCTCGTGTGGGAAGCTGCGGGGTCTATGATGCGTGCGAGGATGGTAAAAAATTCAGAAGACAGTGTTGGGGGATTTTTCTTTTTTTTTCGTGGGTGGTGGAGGTGAGTTTGGTTGGTTGTTTGAGAGGTGGGGTTAAATGATTGCACTTTGGGTGCTAAACGCGGTGATGCGTATGTGTATGTATAAGGCCTGATATAAAACAAAATATTACTTCATTTTTCTAAACAAAATATTACGTTTGTTTTTTATTCTTTTAGAAAAAAAAAACAAAAGTTTTATTAAACATTTCATTGCATTTTATACATGTATACAAACGAAACTATGCATTTTATTCTGTAAAATATCAAAACGAAAGTGAAATTGGAAATATTTCGCTTTCTTTCATAAGAAAAAATTGAGTCAACTTTGGATTATGTTTCTTTCAATTTTCATTTTCAATATCAAAATAAAATTAAATTTACTTCGTGAAAAGTTATTTTTAAAATTCTAACAAAATAAAATGTTATTCCGTTTGTGTTACATAATATTAAAAAAAGTTTAAATTTATGATGGATTTTTCAAATTCAATCAAATAAAAATTTATTTTATATTTTGGTTAAAAGCCATAATAACGAAAGTCAAAATAAAAATTCTGATTTAACTCGATTTCTCTAAACTTTAAAAAATAATAGCAATTTTTGTCATCTTATACAGAAAAATAACTGCAGCACAATGACAATAATAGCAAAATGTCGGTAACATCGTCAGTCACAAATTTGGTAATATTTTAATTTTTTATCTCACTAGGAGTATCAGGGTTTCGAATCACGAATTGAGCCTAAACTGAGGGATATGTTTCCAGATATCAAAATGAAAAATTAGTCCAAAAAACTCGATTTATACATATTTTCAGATTCAGTTTTAGAAAATAGCAAAAATGTACCACAAAATTTTTGAGAACTGCAGTTTTAATTTTGCGCACATTTTTCAGAGCTATTTTAGTTCAATTTTAATATTCTTTCCTAACAAATGTTTTTACAGTTCCACAAATCTAATTTATTTTCTTTTAATTTTGTTATACCTTTGAAATACGAATAAAAAGCCTTGGCTTTCTTTGAAAAATCAAGATTCTTTAAATAAATGTATTCTCTTGAAAAAGAAATGACAAAATAACCAAGTATGAGCATATATTGCTCTTTCTGAATCACGATTCTTTATTTGTTAAAGTATAACTATTCAACCGCTTGTGCGAGCTCAACGCGCTTATCTTGTTATTTTTATATGCTTACATTTTATTACAACCATGTCGAGCACCTACTTCTGCATTTTGCATTTTTATACTCCATCTATCTCTTTATAGTAGTACAAGAGTCTCGCTTTTCCTTAGTTCTAACGTACAACTTTGTTACAATAAATGCTTGTTTAACGATTGTCATATTCCATTTTTTGTTTTCAGTACAACAGAAAGACTAAAAATATTAATAGAAATCCCATTATATCATTTATTTTTTTGGTATAATTTCTATTCACTTTATTAACAAATCGGTCATCCATTATTAACTAAAACAAAAAAAATATCTTCACCATAACACCACAGGCTCGCTTCCAAGTATCCCTTACCTCAGCCGTTAACGCCACTCCAACAACCCAGCTCTCAAAAGATCCTGTAAACAGCCTGCTCCTCCAAGCCCAACATATCCAATTACTCGAACCGATCGCCGCACGCGACACAAGTGTGCCATCCTCACCTGCGCCTCATCATCCTCTGACCTCTCCGCACCCACCCCAAAACCGATACCACCTCAAGCTCTTCCAGCTTAAACGACGTTTTCAACGAAAGCCGATCTTTTGACCGCTCCTCAAACGTCCCATCCCTCCACACACGCTACGCGACACCGTACCCAGGGAATCCGTACTCCCTCGAAGCTGCAGTTCTCTCCGAGCGAAAGGGCTGGTATACGTAAGCGACGACTCTCGAGTTACTTCCGCGCAGCTGCGCCGATTTCCGGCGAGCCTCCGCGAGGCGGAAATAATTCGGCCCGACACCTTGCGTATGCATGCGTATACGAGAGGTGGACACAGTGTCTTTCTCGAGGAGGTCAAGCGACGCGGGGAGGCAAAGTGGCCGGGGCTTTAATGAAGGACATCTGCGCGCGAGCCGGAAATGAAAGGCTGGAGGCGATTACGAGGCTCTTTTCGATTGCGAGGATTGAGCTTTGATTGGGAGGGTGAGCTTTGGCTGGATGGTGGAAAATTAAGTTTTTTTAATGATGCGTGCGGGTATGGGTTTTGATTGATGTATGGTAGCGGTTGGGTTTTGATGAGGGAGTTGTTGGGATTGTTATGGTGAATGGAAGTGGAATGGAAGTATGGTGTAAAGGAGTTTTGTGGGGTGTTTTGGTTCTTCAGGTCTATGCGCATAGAAAAGAGTTTAACTTAAAATCTTTAGTTTGAAAAGGAGGTAATAGTCTTGGATTGGAATTATTACACTTGATTGAGAATTTCAAAATTCTGCTGAATCGTATTGATAAAGAAATCTGTTCACGAATGTATCAATCATTACTCATAGTTCTGCAGAAATTCTGATTATTTCTTTTGACATTGTTGTGCAACGTTGAGAAACATCATAAAATTATTTGAAAATAGGAAAGGTTTATAAAACCAGTTATCACATTGATCTCAACAATTCGATATATTTGGGTTAATTGAGACCGATTAACTTCATCAAGTTACATAATCCTCGAAATTAAACTAAAATTTTTAATACATTCTCAGCAGATCTTTATTTAACCACTTATGTTCAACCTTCTTCAATCAACCTCCACGACTAGACTATCCAACCTCACCAGAAATTTTCCACCAAATTTTCTTAACCTTTGCTCCATCGGAAAAACTCCCTAATAATCACCGTCTTCTCATCCACCAACCCATAATTTAAAAAACAAACAAAAACTCTTCATTCACACTTGTTCAATCAGATCCAGTCTCAATAACTCCCAACCAACGCGACTCTCAACCTCTCATGAATAATCAGCCAAGATTCCCCGGCTCTCCTACGATCAGCCCTAAACGCGCGCTGCAAACGAGCGTATAACAAGAAGCCACTTGGCGCTCCTCCTCCCACCCACACACTCCCCCCCACACACACACACAGAGAGAGCGAGCCGCGACAAACCGGTAATAGATTAAAGCCATCTTCTCCCCTCACCTCGTCACGTCGAGTGTGTACGTGTGTGTCCCCGAGCCACGCTTTAGTTCACTTGACCCTAAAGCTGCTCCCCTACACACAGAGCGCTGGGGTAAAGCTCGCTATATAGGCGCGGCGTCCCAGTTTCTCTCTGCCGTGTCGGCGACACTATCTCCGGGCGGCCTGGCACTAAGCCTATACTCTCTCTCTCTCTCTCCAGCTCCACGCAATTTTCTTAATGTACTCGCTAAATGCTATACCCGCCGGCGCGCGAAGCGCAATGAATGACGTATATGGGGACGCGTACGGCTTGCTCTCTCCCCCTTTTTTTTGTGCGCACTTGCTGTGGATGTGTGTACGTGAGGCCATCGGGCCTGTTTATGTATAGATCTACGTGACTCGCGGCTGTGTTTGTATGCGCAAAGTGTGTTTCGTAGATTTCGTACGTGATGATAAAAGCCATAAGGAATTTATCAAAAGACTGCGCGCTGACAGCGAGAGTAGGGATACGGGTGAGGGTGAGTGTGTACGGGGATGGCTTTTGAGAGTTTTGCATAAGAGAGAGAGAGTGGGTTTTTGGAGCTTAGGGCGAGGCTTGGTTTTGTAGTTTATGGCGACGATTTGGAGCTTTTTGGGTTCCGTGAGTTCAGAGGAGGGGATGGTTTAGTCGAGGAAAAATTGTAAATTGTATCTAAAGTACGGTTTGGGGGTTGATTTAAGTGGTGCTTTTGGTAAATTGAACGAGACTGTAAGTATGGAGGGTTGGTCGCTCCAAAATGGAGATATGAATTATTAGGTAGAAATTTAAATGTGACTTGGTATCGATAGATATATTGAATTTTATCAAACAACTTGTGATATTAAAAAGTTCAAATGGCTGCAACTATAGTTTTGAAACGAGTTTCAATAAACTTCAGAGAGATTAGAGAAAAGAAAAATGATAAAATTAGCAAAAAGCTCCAAACCCTTAAACAACCAAGAGAAAAGACCAGTTCTCCAACTCGCCATAGCCAACTCGAAATCGAGCCATCATCCTCTCGAACTCAGCCCAAAAAGCCAAACAATAGCACTTCTCCCTCACTCTCTCTTCGCTTTCGCGCAGAAACCAGGAGTCCACAGCGCACCGTTCCATTTAATCATCTCGTAAATACAAACACACACACGCACACACAGCAAGCGAGCTAGCTCATCGAGTATAACCTGGGCGCGCTGGCTTTGGTCTCTCGAGGTGCGTCGTTAAGGCGGAGCCGGCCTGAATGACGGATGGCGCTCGCGCGCGCCGAGCCGCGTATATATGAATAAAACGGGTAATGGGGTAGCTAATGTCCCCATATGCGTGGATAGGAGCTCGCCGATGGGCGGCATGCGTAATCCAGCCGACGAGTGAGCGACCGAGCGCATTTGCGTATATATATGTGGATGTGTATGCATACAGGGCCATGTGCGAATCATCCTGCTTTTGCCTTTATTCGATGGCGGAGTTGGTCTAGCGGAAATCGAACGATGTATGCGCAGTGAGTGGCTTCAGTGGCTGCGTGGATTTGCGTATATGGCGAGAGAGTCAATTATGAAGAGAAATTGTTGGTTTAAATTTCGGATTTAATGTGCTGAATGGGTGAGGGGAGCTGGCTTGGAGGCTGCGCAGGTGTATTGGTTTATGAAGTTGTGTGGTGGATGTAGTTTGAGGGGGAAAGGATGAGGCCTTTTGTGATTTTACGAATTTTTTCATTCGTGCTTTTATTTTTTTGTAGGAGTTGGTAGACCGTCTAATTTGGCTTTTTATTTGGAATTTCAATCGGACTGGTGAAAATAAACGGTTAATTGGAAGACTAGACAAACAGAAATGAAAAAATGTCTAGACGTATTACGGGAGAATGGCAAAAACGTTTCATTCAATAGCTGTGTTTTTCTGTTATGAAACGTTTCGCGTACCTATATTTTTACTCGATATGAATAAAAAATAATCATCGATGTATCCAAAAATAATAACTTTTCATTCACACAAAGAGTATTAATAATTCCGCAAAAAACTCTGCAAAAAATATCAATAATCATTGCTCATAAAACAACAAACGTTAATCACTTAAATCAACAATCGAAATTCCTTTTAAAAATGTAAAATCATGACTGGCATCAGAAATCAAACCCTTCCAAACTCAAAAAACCCTGCATATCCAAAACACATGTCCTACCACCAAACCTCCAAAAAAAAAAAATCACGAAAACACCAGTGTAAACAACCATTCTCTTCCTTTCTCCACTCACGCACAGCTCCCTTCACTATTTTTTCTCCAACCCCCCCAACCCAACCCCGCGCTTTTTCCCTCATTTCATCCATAAACCGTGCATGCGCATTAGCCGGCTCCGCGGGCGCATTGTCCGCATTTTCTACTTGTTTGCACAATTGTATAAGCGGCGCTCTTTTTCTCGGCCAAATGTCGCGGGGGACGCGCGGCTCCGTCGTTTTATCGCTCGGAAGAGCAGCTCGCCCGGATTTATTAATGCGATTGCTTAGGCGCGCCTGGATTTATTTTATGGTTATATCGGGCCCGATCTTTCTTTTTGCCCGCGCCAGTTCGGCTTTTCTGTCTATCGGCGGAGATGGTTTACGACACCTGCGGCATATGTGCGCAATGCCAGCGCTACCTTTTTTGTTCGGTTTGTAGCGAGAATGGTTGATTGGGGTGGGGTGGAAAAAAAAGGTGGCGTTTGATTTGAGAGGCTGCTGGATTTTTCAATTTTATGGAAAGCTGTAAATTTGTTCGGCGGTGGCGAGTGTTTGTAGAAAAAAATTATTGCGTCTGTTATTTATTGAGGATTAAAAAGGAGAGAGGCGCTGAAATTCGCGGTATGGTTTCGTGGAATTAATATTGCTGAATATGAGTGCGAATATACAGTTGAGGGTAGAATGATTTTAGCAGTAAAAAGATAACTTTGGTATATCGAATCAGGCGAACGGAATACGAACTTCTATGAATTAACGTACAGTTAAATAATAAAAGTAAATTCTAAGAATAATCCAATTTTTTTTTCTGGTTCAAACAATTTTCACTGCCAATTCAAAAGTTCAAATTCACCTTCCTGTGCACGTATAAAGTTATCAAAACCAACACAGATAATAATAAAAAAAATATCTCTGCACATCAAAACATCAAACAATTAGTAAAACATTCATCTACCCTCCCAACCTACACTTCCACATCCCGAATTCCTCGTCCAAAAAAAAACCCATCCCTGTCCATATCCAAAAAAAATCCCATGTTTCGCAACAAGCGCAGTCTAGCATGCAAACAAGCCCGATGCACCTCGGCCAATATAGGCTCCCGTCTCTCCTCGTCCCCCTAAAGTCAGAAAAAAAAGGCAGGCGGCGATCGTAGCGCGCGAATCAGCAGTAAATTTTTCACGAGCTGGATAGCCGACATCCCCCCCTCTAATCAATTTAGCCGAAGAGAAATGTCTATACTCGCCGAGAGAGAGAGATACTCTTCCGGGGCTGAGCTCAGTCACCCTCGAAAGCTCGCCGCAGGGGTTCCGTTACGGTGTGTGTATATATATGTGTATGGGCGAACCTGTGTCATTGTGCTGCTCAGTCGTGGCTTGAGTTTAAGCGCGAGCGTTGGGGTAGTTTTTGGGATGAGGGAAAGCGGAGGGTTTTCTGTTTAAGAGATATCAGGGATGGGTTGAAGAGGGCTTGAGATGTCGGGAATTCATTATGGAAAGGTGAAGCGATTTTTTGATGCGGGAGAGCCTGGCTGGATCTATTTTGGGATTGATGAACGAGTTTTCGCGAGCCCAGATAGCGTTTGAATTACCGCGATTAATTTCATTGAACAACGAAAAATTACTGTAGCAGTTCTATGATTTTAGAACCAGGAATATATCATCGCATGACGTATGTACCATCGCAAATGAAAAACCGAAATCAAACCCAACGCACATCCTCTCCTCGCCGTAAAATCCACCCTCTCACAAATCCGAACCTCGCGCGATCCATCCTCACTACGACTCTGCTACGCCCACGCCAACCCTCTTACCCCGATCCATACCCCCTTTCTCTCATTTTTTTTGTTCGCGACTGTATTTTACGCGCCGATTCCAGCCTCGCGTGTATCGCACACATATACACACGCGCGCGGGTGAAGAACAATGGCACATCTGTTTGCGCGCGGCGCGGCACCTACTCTCTCTCTCTCTCTCTCTCTCTCTCTCTCTCTCTCTCTCTCTCTCTCTCTCTCTCTCGGCGCGCTTTCTCGCAATCGATGACAAAGCCGCGCTCGCCTTTCTTCTCGCTCAGAAGACGAGAAAGAGCGGCTCGCTGGTTGCTTTTGTTTTACGCGCTCGCGCGCGAGCTCGCTACGAGGGTAGTAGTAGGTGCGCGATTTTTGCAGAGGTGTATTTCCAGACGCGTATGTATATTCGGGTGGGTTATTCGGTTTGGATAAAGGACGTTTGATGGTGGGTTCAGTTGCGAGCGTGGAGATGTGGTGAATGCGCTGATTATGGGTTTTGTTAAGGCGGTGGGTGTGATTGTTGTGTAGGGGTTGGAGAACAAGTGCTGGATTAGTGGGCGAGGTGGATTTGGGAGGAGGTGGCTGAACGGTTGTCATTGTTTTTGGATGATGATGGGTTAATTGTGGAGTTTAGCTGTAGACTGACGAGTTTGGATTTGGAAAGATTTGTTATCCGTGCAAGTCGTTGCATTTGTAAGATAATGATAGGAATTATGGGTAGATTAATTATTGTAAGAGGTTTTAAAATAACAGACACATTTTTTCTATCTTGATTTTATGGTTTGTTATATTCAATACATCATAGAAAACGTAATACACTTCCAAAAAGTAAATACTTTATAAAAACTTATAATTTTAAAATTACTATTCTTGCTTAGAATATTAAATTAAGATATATTTATTTTATCCATACGGCGTGCGGGAAATTCGTTTTCCCGCACGCTTTCTCGTGCGGGAAGTTTCACTTCTCGCACGCCGTGTATTTCCCTGCACGTTCAAGAGCAGTGCAGAAATGAGGAAACTTCCCACATGACAAATCGTACGGAACGAACTTCCCACATCTTGTATGAAAAAATAATGTACGTAACACGTGCGGGAAGTAGGTGATTCCCGCACGGGTGTAGTTTATCGCCCGAGCGAAGCGAGTTACGTAATGTACTATTTCCACACAACGTGCGGGAAGTTTGTTTTCCCGCACGCTCGGTCGAATCCCTTGTAGTTAAAATAAGCTTTTCGCACATCGTGTCAAAAAATTATGTACAATGCATGGGCGATAAAGTGGTTTTAATCTCGTGTAAACTTTCCGCACTTACTTATAGTTCGTGCGTAAACGTCCACACGAGGTTAAAATCAATTTTCCGCACTTGTGTTGTAAATAACTATAAAATCCAATACACTAAGGATACAATCTTGATGTTTCAAACGTCAAAGGATCTTAAGTACCAATGTCATAATATATAAAAAATTTTAAATGCGCAGATCTTTAAAAGTACTAGACTTCCTTAGGAGCAATAATATACATAATATGCGCATTAATCAAAATCTGTGATAATTTTAATTTAAAAAGAATAGGACAAACTTTACAATTAATACAAAATTACTTGCACTAAACAACATTTTATCAAAACAGCAATCCAACACATAAATTTCACATCATGATGTATATACACACAACATTAAAAAAATTCACACTCTTGCAATCAACAAAACGAACCAGCAACAACCGTAAAATAAATTACCGCAAAAACGCGTACACGCTCTAAAAAAGCCATCCCAGAACTACGATTCCTCGCCCTAAAACCCACCTCCCAAACTCCACCGCCACTCGTCATCCCATTAACAGCCAAAAGTCTCACCCGCGGCGCGAGCGCTTTAATAAAATCGTCATGATTAAACCAGCAACAACCCGTGACGACTACCCATTCTCCCGCCCTCCGAAAAAGTAAACCCATCTATACCCAACACCCAGATTTCCTCGTCCAACCGTCCAAAATTTATCGCACCACGCGCGCACGTCCATGAAAAAATCCATTTTCCAGGGGCCAGAAACGCCGCGTGCTAAATTACACTTTGGCCGTACCGAAACTCCGCCGTAGAAGCCCGGAATATTAATTTTCCTCGAGATACACAGACGCGTAAGCAGCGGCGAAGCCGTGCGCGCCTCGACAGGAAACCATACGCGCCGAATTCGCGGCGGCTGGATTTGAATAGTGTAAGCGTCTGTGTGTATACGGGAGGGTCAGGATCGGAGAGCCGTAATTTATGATTCGTATTGTAAAGCGATATATGGAATGGAAAAGGATTTCGTGCAGGTTTGCGAGCGGGCTTTTTACGCATTCATTGTTGGCTGTGTACACGGAAATTGGAGGAAGGGGTTGGGGGGCTATGTGATGGGTGGATTTTTAAACTGACTTTTATTTGGGTGTAATATCGGTAACGGGGGTTCGGTTGGCTTCGTGGATGCGGGGATCGATTTTGTCGATTTTATTTTTATTTTTGCCGCGGTGATGTTGATTTTGTATTATTGTTGGATGAGGGAATTTGTAAAAAGGGAGTAAACATGATTGAACGTTTTTTCACGAATTTGTGTTGTAATGAAATATTCGATTTTACAAAAAGAGATGGAAAACGAACCCTTTTTTATATAACAACATGCAATATTTTTATTTTCTTTATAATGAGAAAAAAGTATATTGTATACTCACAATCGTACTTTTATATTCAATGCAGTTTTAAATATAATGATAGGTCAACAATCTTTCAAATACATATTCTAACCAATATTTTATAATATTATCACATTTTATCGAAAAAGAAACCAATCGTCCAACTTACACCCAACCCTGATTAGTAAAAACTATACCAAATCTAACAAATTCTTCTTACCTCCCAGCTCACGCGCTTCCCCTGCAGCCCTATAATTTACAATCTGCCTTATTTTCTTATTCCGTATTCAGCCGGTAAAGGGAGAGCAAAACACAGTTCTCATCTTGCCGCAGCGTACATATTTTCTCCCCTGGAAAATCGCGCCACTCTACCTGCATACCCACACCCTAAAGCTCACGTATACACATACCCTCGCTGGCTTCCCTTCAGCTTTCCCTTCTCGTACCCTCCTCGAAATCCCAAGCTGCTCCAGCTCCTTCTGCTGGCATTATGCGATTCGTCAGTTTTCCTTGCACAAAAAAGAACCGGGCGAATTGAAATTCAAGTTTTTTCGTTTGTCTCGGAACTGCGGCTCGGCCAAGAATTTCCGGCGAAAATAGAGAAATTCCCGGGCGATAAAGGAGATAAGGGCGAGAAAGAGGAGCCAGGTGAAAATAGGTGAGGCAAGGGTAGAACGGGGAAATATGAAAAGAATATCAAGCAGTGGAACGTGAGCTTGGGCGATGAATAAGAAGCCAGCGCGAGGAGGAAAAAAAAGCGCGCGCTATCGCAGCGGGAGGAACGTAAATATAAAAAGTGAAAGCGCGCGGGCAAAATTAAAAACAAAGACAAAATAAAAAAAAAGAAAAGCGGCAAAGCGAAAATAGCGAGGCGGAGAGAAGAAAGAAGGCGCGGAATGAAAAAAGCCGCGCGCGAGCGGAGGTAAAAAGTGAAAATGGCAGACTCGAGCGAGACTTGCGGGGGGGTTGTGCGAGGACGGGCGGGCTGGAAAAAGAAATCCCAGGCGGAGGCGTGCCGACAGCGGGCGTCTTGAGCTTCGGCCCCCGCTCGTGGAGCTGTATGTAGGGTGGAAAGGAAGCGAGGGTGGAAGTCTGAGGGAGAGAAAAATATTTCGGTCCGCGAAATAGCTGGAATATGGTGCGTTGTTGCATGTGGATGTAGTTGGAGGTTGCTGTATGCAGGGGGTGAAAGATGGCTTGCTGCATTCGCGGAATGCAGCTTGGGCATTTTTGATGAGGGTGAGATTGGCTTTACGAGCGCTAGTTGGCTGAGGATTCGCCTTTTTCGCGGATTTTTGTCGGCTGTTTATTGGGTTGGGATGCGCGGGGGTGTCTAGGCTGGTTGAATAAGTGCTGGTGTATAATGCAGGAATGCTGAGTTGAGAAAAAATAATGGACGTGGAGATGTATTGTACTACGGTTATGTGCGAGTTGCTATGTCATAGTAAAAAATTTAATAAGGGTAAAGTGTTAGTAATATTTTAAGAATCTCAAATATACCTGTCTTTTTTATCATTTAGAGATGAATAATTAGTATGAACTTTATCAGTGTCGATTTATCTATTGGGAATATTAGGAATCTTTAAATGTTAAATTTAATGAACAATTTGTCAATGTACAATATAATACTCTGTACACTAATATAACACTGAGAAATTAAAAAGCTTAAATTTTTAGTAAGAATTATTTTTTGCCTTGTTAGTAAAGATGTCTTATGTAAAAATCTTAAAAAATTATAATCTTATTATATTTCATAAATTTTTCACTATTATTATAAGAAAATTTAGTTTTGTGTGTATATTTATAAAATTTTAACTCTCATTGTTTATCATTTTGGATTTAACTTTACCTATACTAAGTAGAATATAACTAAAAATTTCAATGAAATTAATAGCAAGATATACTCATTAGGCCCAAAATATTAAGACCATTTTAATTTTCTCCTCCGATATACAAACAATAAATCAAGTAGACTACACTATTCAAGTACAAAATATCTTTTTAACACTTACAAAACGACGAATTATAAAATTTTGCACCAACTTCCTACCTACATTCACAAACCCTCTACCTACCGACAAAACCATCCACGCGCTCCCATCCCCACAAAGCTCGACTTTCATCCCCGCAGCCGCGCATCAACTTTATTCCCAATTTAAGTTTACGCGCCAAAAGCTCAAGCCCCCGTCGGAATCCGTCTTAATTAACGAGCAGCCGAAGACGAAAAGCCTCCCGCCTCCGCAAAATCACGCCATAAAAGCGAGCTCCCCCGCAGAAAAATGATAACTCTCCGGCCCTAAGATTATAAAACGGCGAAGCTTGCGACGACTTTTCGATATCATCCGCGGCGAGCTTAATTTCTTCCCGACCGCTTTTACATCCGTTTCGCTTTCTCCGCTTCTCATTCGCGCTCCGCATTACTTTTTCTCTTTTTTTTTTTTTTTCATATTGTAACCGGGACACTCCGCGCGCTTTTCGATTCTCTCCTTGATGTAAAAAAGCGGCTTGGGAATTCCGTCTCTCTTTTTATTCTCTCCGATGTATTGCGCGGCCTGCCGCCGCGCGAAAACGTCGCGAGCTTTCAAGGTCTGTTTCACTTCGGATATGAAATTGCGAGCGACGACGGGGGCTGAACTGCTTTGCGGCTGTTTCTTTTTAAGATTTGCATTGTGTGGGCGTGGATATTGCTGAATTTTCGCTTGGATGAATGTAGGGGAAGGTGTATATGGACTTGGTTGTTGATATTGAGAAAAGTTTGGATTGATGATCGGGTTAACATTTTTTTTTTTGTTATAAAACGTTTTACTATTTTAGTGAAAGGTCAAATAGAAATGTCGAAAGTACTTGACTGCACGCGCCAACTAAGGAAAGTAAAAAGACGGATATCTTGATAGCGCCAAAGATAGCAAATGTATAATTTTTTTATTGATTAGCACGGGAAAGTCAGTAGATAATATAAGTTTTTTTTCAAAGCGGCAGTACATTGTATTACAAGTTATATCATTCTTATCTTTCAAATACGTCATATTAAAGCACCTCGCTAAGCCCTTTTGAAGCATGACGTCGGATATTTTATTCGTCTATAATAAATTTGGAATAACTTGAGTCTTGAATAAAAAATTATTAAGTTATTTATCCTTAATTTATACTATTGTCAAATATTCTCACCCTTTCTAACAAGATAAACTTATTAAAGATGAATGTGTTTCTAGGCTGTGTAAACATACTTTATTTTCGTGAAATCTAATAAAAAAGATGTACCTTTATACATAAAACTACGTAGTTTCATGAAGAAATCCTATAGTATAACAGCTGACGTTGGTGTCTTATGATGCTTACAGGTGCAGGTATCACCCAAGTATTGACGTATCATGGAAGCACCACTTTTATGTTTTATTTACTACGGTTTAACGTTTTTCCATCTTTGTACACTTGAATTAATTTTCAGTTCAACTAAAAATGTCTACAACGTGCCCCATCAACTACTACAATTGCGCCATCCCGCTTTAAAATAAAAACATTGCATCAACCATTAACACCCCCAAGCATCTACCAAACCAAAAATTCTTCAAAGCCCAAAACCTTCCAAAAAAACACTTCTCCACAAAACCCATAAAAAAAAAGCTCCAACCTCTCTCTTATCACCCCCGTCGGCATCGACGCTCCGCCGTGTCAAATATTAAAGCGCGTCCTCCTCCACCCCCTCAGCCATCCAGCGCAAAATTCCGTCACCCCTTTTTTTCTCTCCTCCACCCTCTCCCCCATCCCTTTGTACCTCCCCCTCTCTACCCCCCTCAAAAGCTCACCCCTTAAACACAGCCCGCGGGGGGCGGAGCGCCAGGGTGGCGCTGAGCCGCCAATGGCCGCTCGGCCATCCCCGCCCCCGCAGGCGCCACGTGCCGCTCGAGAGCGAGAGAGAAGGAGCAATGCGAGGGGGCTGCGCGCGCGCACGCAGGGGATCAGTCGCGCGCTCGCCACCGAGGGCTGCTGTTGTCGCAGACGCGAGCTTCGCGCCGTATACCCACGTGTGAGATAGAGTCCGTCAGTGTGTGGCTAGGTTAGCGGCTCCATTTCGTCAAGTACACAGCGTCAAGTTATCCTGCAGCTCGAGAGGTACGCGCACCTATATATCGAGAAAGGCAGCTCGCTGAGATAAAGAGAGGAACGATGGCCAGTAGCACGTGCGGCTCGTCGCCGGTGAGATAAGGCCCGGATAAGACGGGCCACGGCTACCGCGCTCGGCTTCAGTTGTCGGCCGAGCTCAAAGAAAAGCGGCCGTGTGCGGGCGAGTATACAGGCAGCCATAAGAAGCCAGAGTGCGCGGGAGCGCGCGAGTGTTTTTGGGAAATTTAAGTAGTATGAACAGTCGGAGCTGCTCGGCCGAGGCTGCGTCAAGATGATAGGCTGCGAGCTGCTGAGCGCGTACCGAGCCAGCTCGAGGCCGGAGATACTGACGCCGCCGCAGAGCAGTCCGGACTCGAGGAACGGCAGCTGTGGGAGCATGCACCCGCTGGACCAGCCGGCGGCCGAGCTCGGCCTGCCCGCTAATTTGCCGGATATTCTTTATTGTAAGTGGCTTTTTGGGGTTGTTGGGCTGGAGGATTATGAAGTGTTTTGGAGGTTTGGGGGGAGATTTGAAAGTTTACTGTACTTGTATTTTATATTTCTGAACTTTTAGAATGATTTGATGTAGCTGTGGTGAAATTTCGTTTAAAGTTTGGCAATGTTTTGGTTATTTACAGTTAGTTGCTGTTTTACAAGACGGCGTGATAATTTTTATGATAAATTTTCTCCATATGATTGCATAGTTTTTTCTTTTTTGATTATGGTGGTGATATGCTTTTGTTAGAGGTTAGATCGGAAAGATTAATGAAGGTTATTAGATTAACAAGTATAATTAAAGACAGGCTGGTGAGATGCTTAAGTACTTTTAAATCGAAATGAATTCATTGTACGTTAAATTTTTTCTGTTCAGGCTGATTTTAGCCAACTTCTTAGCCTGCGAGGTTTAACAAATTTTCAGGTGGCATTTTAATTTTTAACTAAACGAACACATTGATCTTTTAATTAGATTTTTATTGATATACTATTTGTATAAACTTTTACATGAATAATTTGTTGAAATTTAACGTGATTATTAGCTTGTGTTTTGGTACTCATTCATTATTCGCTATGCCGAAACTTAATAAGACAAGAATATTGATAATCTTCACAAGCGAATTCAATCGCTTACAATCAGATCGAAATCACGCAATCTACAAAAACATCTACCCTTGATTTTAATTTACGACTTACAGTATGTTAACGAAAATTGATAATAAATTCAGTTTTACATATTTGACATAATTGTAAATTTGTCACTATCTAAATTTAGTTTAGTAAAAAAGTGCATGATTTTCATTCTTCCAAATTCAATTATACCAAATTCACTCTTTCCATCAAAAGCTTTTACTTACAAAGATAACGCTTATACTGTCCACTCTCTCAAGTCTATTCGAGACTTCGTACTTTAAAGAAGATTACGTTAACGCAGATATCGATCTCACCGATATCATTTCCTCTAGTATATCTCACCGAATTACAGACCTATCATACCCTCGCATTACTATTTCAGATGAGAAACAATATCGCCTGATTTACGAGCATTCCCAACGCGAATCACCTGCGGGAAAAAAAATGATCGATTCGCCAAACGTGACCTTCTAACGGATGTTTTCTAATACATCACAACAGAATGATTAAATCGACCTATCAAACTTATAAAAACTTGTTTTTGGCGCCCGAGTGTTGTATATATCAGTGATTTCGCGACGTAATACAAAAATAAGCGTCATAAGATGCCACTACCAGACAATATATTTTTTCGATACCCCAATCGTTCGATAATAATTCTAATAGATTTATCGGCTCGCCAATGGCACAGAACCGACTCTTGAGATTTATTTTCACCGAGTACTACTCCAATAGACATCACGCGTTTATCTATCATATTTGAATAATGCAAAGTTCTTAATAAACGGATTAAAAAAATTACTTGTCCAATCGGAATTTACAATCGATAACAAAAGCTTTAGTCGCAAACCTAATCCACCTCTCAAGAGCCAACTAACCACGTCAACAACAAATCAATCTTTAATACCCTAAACAAAAATCAACGTCCGGTCGCACTCGAATGAAAATCAGCCGATCCACTAATCCCCGCGGGCTAAAAAATTTCTCAAAACAATAACTCCCCGCGTCAAACGTCCTGACAGCCGCCTTCTACAATCCGTCAGACAAGCTCAAGAGGGAAGATTTGCCGAGCGATCCAGCTCCCCGATAATCACTCGCGTTTTCGGGAGAAATGTCAAGTACCAACGTTCCTCCCCGATAACCGATCTCTCCGATGTCGTCACATCGCTGATAAGCCAGCCGCATTCGCCGTTTCGTAAGAGATTTCCAAATTTCTCTCTCGCTAATCTCTCGTCTATTATTAGGGCGGCCGCGCTCTTATCAGCGCCGCTTTTCATTCGCTCGCGATCGAAGATCGAGTTTGCCGAGCTCTAATTGACGGATTAGAGCGCTGCGATTTCGCAGAAGAAGATACGAAGATCTTGAACACAATGGGCGCCTACTGTTATAAATAAAGCGACGAATATTTCGTCGGGGCTTGCGTAATCGGCTCGATAGTTATAGTTCAATGCCAGATGTAATCTCTTGCGAGTGTCTGCGGTTAGTTTTGTGTTTTAACAATGAGCACTGAGATTTTTCGTCGGATTGGAAAGTGTACGAGTTCGAACCTTACTCGCAATTATGTAGATACTGTCTCGTGTATTTATCATTGTCAAGTAAACAATACGATAATACCACCCTGAAGCAATCGATAAGAAAGCCACCCAACGTCAGCCTTTAGAATGAGAATAAAACAATTCCACCGATTGCGCATAAGCACGTCTAAGTCTGTAATTTCGTTGAATTGTTGCAGCCTCGATACCAAAGTGCGGAGGATGCCAAGAGGCGATCTTAGACAGGTACGTTCTGAGGGTAATGGACAGGTGCTGGCACGCCGGCTGCCTCACGTGCCGGGACTGCGGCGTCAGGCTGACGGACAAGTGCTACGCCCGCAACGGACACGTCTTCTGTAAGGACGACTTTTTCAAGTAAGCATCAATTTCATGTCTTTATCTTTCTGAATTCTGGTTTTGTTTTGTCGCGTGGTTACTTCTTTCGTGGATGTTTGACCGAAAATATTTGATTATTAAGTGGGTTTTTGAGTGGGAGTTAAATATACCATGTGCCAGACGCGTTAGCGTAAACGAAATTGTCCATGCTGAATTTTGCAAGAGCTTCATATAGCGCGAAAAAATTCAATCTGCTAATTGATATATACTCAAGCCCAGAAAAAGTATTGACTTTCGAAAAAAGCTCTCACACAAGCAGCCCCCAAAAAACACTCATCCAACTCTCCAAAACCCAATCAGTCGTACCACCCTGCATACCCCTCCGAAAAAAGCGAAAGAAGTAAAGCAAAACCAATAATTCAATAATTAAAAAAAAAAAAATGATATGAAAAATATACTTGTATCTATGTAAGCGCGCGTCGGCAAATGCGCGCGTGCTCTGCGTGGTGAATATAATATGAATGTGTTGCTTGCTGTTGGTGTGGCAGGCGTTTCGGCACGAAGTGCGCTGGCTGCGGCCAGGGACTGGCGCCCTCGCAGGTAGTTCGCCGCGCCCAGGATTTGGTCTACCACCTGACCTGCTTCTCCTGCGCGATGTGCTCGAGGCAGCTGGATACAGGGGATGAGTATTATCTTATGGAGGACGGCAAGCTGGTCTGCAAGCCTGATTACGAGCAGGCTAAAGCTAAAGGTTGGTTTATGGATGTTTTTTTTTTTGTAAATTTTTTATATTATTGTTGAGATTGTTGAGATTAGATTAGAGAATTATAGAAACGTGATGATATTTTTTTATAATTTTTTATGCCCAGATGATGAATTAAAAAAGGCCGTAATTATAGTAGTTAGCTAGATTCTAGTTAAGTTAAGTTAGTTATGGCTATATATAATTAGGACTGAAAATTAAAAATTCTATCTAGATACATACATTTTGCTTCATTATTTCTAAAAAAAACTCTCTTTAAATTTCTCTAAAGTTACAAACCACGAAAAGACGTGACTCTCATACACGAATTAAGATTAATACATTAAGTCAATCACATATTTAACAAAATACGTCAATAATAAAAACGTTCTATTATCAATACCCAGAACTGGCGGACGGCGGCAGCATCGACGGCGACCAGCCTAACAAGCGGCCGCGCACGACGATAACGGCGAAGCAGCTCGAGACGCTAAAGCTCGCCTACAACAACAGCCCTAAGCCAGCGAGGCACGTTAGGGAACAGCTATCCCAGGACACCGGCCTGGACATGCGCGTCGTCCAAGTCTGGTTCCAAAACAGGTACCTAATCGCATGGTCAAGCTGAAAATTATAGTCAGAAATATTTTTTCTAATTTAATAACTAATCATCGGATCTTGCATACATTACAGGAGAGCGAAAGAAAAGAGATTGAAAAAGGACGCCGGCCGAACGCGCTGGTCCCAGTACTTCCGGAGCATGAAAGGCGGAAGTGGTGGACACTCGCCCAGGCACGACAAGCTCCTGGACAAGGACGAGCTCAAAGTCGACCTCGACTCCTCCTTTGGCCATCACGGTAACTACTCTTCCCTTTCTTCTCTCTCTTTACCCGAAAATCCAAACTCCACGCGTTCGTTTATGAATACAGACGTGTACGAAATCCCGAGCCGTAAAGAATAAGCCAACTTTTAATAGCTAAACAAAAAGGTATACAGTACCACGGAACGATGAATTTCGTGCTGCTCGTTAAAAAGTTTGCGCCGTCAAAGTGGGGACGTGGGTATAGGTGAGTCTTGTGTATGTATATAGAGGAAGGTAGAGAGCGCGCTTCAAATATTCAGGAGATCGCCCGCCGGCTAACTGCCGCCGCGAGATTTCGGAAAGATTGCGCGGAGTTTGGCTGGTTTATCGTTTAACTTGCCTAGGGGTATTTCTGATTTATACTAACGAAGCGGGTTTAAGGGATGCGACTACTTTTTTTTTTGTTAATGTTAATGCTGTTTTGTTACTATATATTGGTTTCTCGATGCGTTTTTTATTTTAGAACTAAAAAACTCGTGCGTTAATTAACACCAATACACCCCTGCTTATCCCTCAATTATCCACACACTTGACATTAACTCCCATCCCACCTCTGTCACCACATAAAAAAGCGCCATTAAAACATAAGCCGCCTCTCAATAAACTAGCTCACACATCTCCAGCACTCCACAAGTGCCCGCGCCGCTAAAAAGCCAAGAATAATTCGTCACCGCATACATCACTCGCACGCGAGGCTAGCATAAAAATTACGGAAGCGGTGAATAAGCCAGAGATAGAGCCTCGACGTAATCTCCATATCGACAACGATCCTCGGCCCTTCGGGCGCATTAGTGGATTACCGTAAAAAAGAAAAAGACACGGGGCTTATCACGCACGGGGTATCTACACGCACGCACGGGGCCGGCTAATTATTTATACGCGATGGCGATCTGGCTCGGGAGGCAGATGACTCCGGGTAATGCTGATGGCCGGGCTCTTTGACCGGGTCTGAATTTCTGTGCGGGGGAGGATTGCGGCTGAATTATTCAGGCGACATGTGTTGCGATGAGTATGCGCGTTGCTGTGTTCCTGGAATTTGTGGGTGATGGTTTTGAGTTGTGTGCGGGGAGGTGAGGTTTGACGGAGAGGTGATGTTTTAGGGGTGGGGGTGGTTTTGGATTGAGTTGTTGCGCGTGTTGTTTGATGTGTTTTGACGGCTCGTTAGCCTTTTCGGGAGAATGTGGAATTTTTTTTAATAATTTTTGTTTAGTCGTGAGTTTTTGAGTTTCATTTAGATATCTAAGAAATCTTTCTCTAGACATTTTTGTAAACGAGCTATCGCACAGTTTTTTTGTTTTTTCATCTTTTTAGTCTTTGTAGTATATTCACGTACCTTGCATAATTTATAAAGATTTTTCTCTATAAAATTTATACACAAAAATTCTCTGGACAAATTAGAAAAACCCGTTTAAAATCATTTCGATTTTTACTATAATAATTCAAAATAAAGTTAACACAATCAGCCGAATTTCTGAAAATCGAATATACGCCGTGCACGATAAAAGCGATAAAGATTTTTCGTTAACAAGTTCATTATTGTGCCAAACAGGCGTCGTTGAAAATCAATTTGCCTAATTGCAAAAATCGATGTCTCGTCCGCTAAAAGCGTCGACTTAACCGGCGCTTTAAAAAACCAAGCGAACGACGCGTGCACAAAAAATGTTTCAATTTTTCAAAAATATCGAGAGCTTTTACAATCAACACTTATTATCAGCTCCACAGTTCCACATACCAAACCGATCGTTAATAAATTAAATCACCAACTTGACTACCTCTCGCGTTTTCCATAAAAACAATACCTCCAATCCAGCCGTATCCAAAAATCATTACACAAAAAAAAAAAAAAAAATAAAATAAAATTTTCAAACCACAACTTTCTAAATTTTCAGATCTGAGCAACGACAGCTACGGCACGGTGGTAAATATGGGCCTGGACGAAGGCGCGAGTCCAGGTGGTGCCGGCGGCGGAGGCGGGGGTGGAGCTGGAGGTGGACCGCCGCGAGGCTACCTTGGCGCAGCGACGCCGCCCTACCTGTCCACTTCGAGATCGCCGTCGCTGCCGCCCCAGTTTCCGTATCCGCCGGATGCTGGCCTCTCTGTGTACACGACACTTGGTGAGTGATTATTGGGTTTACTTTTTTTAATCTCTGGTTGGAGGTTAAATAGTTGGGGTTTATTTGATTTTCTGGACTGAGATTCACCAAAGCTGCGAACAAACTAAGAATATCTAAAAAATTACTATACTTTATAAAAAATTTTATTATAAGTGAAGAGGTAAAGTATAGTAATTTTTTTTAGATTCTCCCAGTCTGGCAGTTTGACTGTCCAGTATTGTAATTTTTTCAAAAATTATTCTATCAGTGCGCACAGAATTGTGAGGAAATGAAAGTTTATCATTGATATAAGTAAAATTAAATAATATAATGGTAATATAGTTATTCGAGTTTTAAAAGTTTGAAATTCGTAAGCTTCCAATCTATGTAGAAATACAAATTTTAATTAAGATAATGGCATAGTTCAATTAGTAAAATTAAGAACCGCATATTCTTATTGATTAGCTATGCAAAAATGAAGTCTAATTTGAGTTTAATTTTAAAAATTTTGAAAAAAGATAATAAAAATTAAAGTATTTTATATTTGTATTTAAATATTTAATTACTTTGGTAACCCATCTTTTCTCTCATAATCATTAAAAAATCATTGACACCCAAAAGCGTAAACCAACAAAAATCCAAATCATAAACCAAAACAAAACCCCATCTAACAAAAAAACCATCTCTCTCACCAACAGGCGGCCCAGGCGGCATGGTGGCAGGCCCAGCCTCGGACCTCAGCAACGAGTCGAGCGGCGGGGGCGGCAACGCCGGCAGCAACGGCGGGGGAGGCGGCGCGCCCGCGGCCGGCAGCTACCCCGACTTCCCACCCTCGCCGGACTCCTGGCTCGGCGAGCCCCAGCCAGCCCCACACCCGCACCACCCACCCTCGGCTGCTGCAGCCGCGGCGGCAGCGGCGGCGGCGCATCATCCAGCCGCTCACTACGCCGCCTCATAGCCCAGCAAAGCTGCCCTCGTGCACGCGACCGCCGCGCTCAGGATACCCTGCCGACTCGCGCTCTGGCACTGAATTTTGACGCTGTGGAACTGGTTATGTGCGTGCGCTTGCTAAGTGGTGGCTAATTAAGCGCGCGCTTGAGGTATTAGACGCGCGGAGCAGCTGTATTTTTTACTCTTTCGTATATATAAATGTGGATGTCGCGAGGTAATGCCCGAGTCGAAATTATAATTGCTGTCGCTGTTTCTTCTAGGACTTGAGAATTTAAGCGTCGACTACTTTCGCCAATTTCGAATTACGAGCGCGAAGCGCAGAGGCTAAATAAAGTGTGTGTTTGAGTGTATGTATGCGTGGGAGTGTGTGTGCGAAGCGCGCACGATATGAGGAAGAAGAAAAAAAGTTTGCTCGTTGTTCATAGTAGGCATAATCTTATTCCTTTTGTATAAGGCACGTGCGTTTAGTTTAAAAATACACTCTGTAATTTAATTACTTGTACATAAAACAAAAACTGCGAACTCATCTAGGTATATATACATATTAGAAGGAGAGACAGACACACGCGTACATATATAACGAAGAACAAGCGAAAATTTCTCGCTCGCTCAGGACAAGGCTGTTTGTTCTTTGTGTATAATTTAAAATTCAATGTTAAACGCGAAAGTATGTTTAACAAATAGTTAACGAGAGAGACGTAATAACGATTAACGAACCGCGTCTGCCGAAGGGTATATATTACTTATATACAATAGCGCAATTCCGACTGTCCTGTATCGTTCGAAAAAAAGTCCAGCGCGACAAGAGGCAAAAAAACCTCAAACATAGAAAAATTATTTTTTTTTCTCCCCCCAAGCGCTCCTCCTCACTGTAAATACATAAACGCATAAAGCGACGATGTCCCCCCCGTTGAGTGCAGTGCTTTCACGAATTGATACCTAAATACACATATACACAACACGAAGGCGCGCGTCGCCGCTATACGCAGCTGTACACGTCTTGGAAATAAAAAATAATAGCTTCGCTCTCTCGCGAGTCTCAATTAATGTCAATTCTCCCGCATACAAGTATATATAAGGACAGTTTAACGGACAAAGATGTGATCGCGATTCTGACGCCGTCCCCTACGCGCGGTCTTTGTCGTTTATATATACATATACACGCACACGGCACGCGTATTGCAGAAAAAAAAAATACACGGACGATCGAATAAGCGAAGAAGACAGATTAGTGATTTCGGATGTGTGTATGTGTGTGTGTGAGATATATTAATAATCACGCGTCGCGCATTAACGTAAATACATTGATATAACGATCGATATATAGATATATATTTATGTACGAGTTCCTTCGTTTTTTGTTTTTTTTTCTTCTCGATCAAAGGGAGATTACGTTTTCGCGGTTGCGTTGATGGGAGGAGGCTTCTTTGAGATTTCTTATTTTTTTGTTGGAAAGCTTCAAAAGCGTGTTTTTTGTTTTAATTTATTGTTTTTCTTTGAGATTTTTTACCGCATCGCTCTGAGTTGTTATACGAACTTTTTGTTCATTATCGTGTGTATGTACAATAAATTGATATTGTAAATTCTGAAAATTATGAACTCCGTAGTCCAAGTAGCTTGACGTGTAAGCCGTGTCGAGTTATAGAGATTTTAAGCGTCACAATTGTAAATACTTCAACCCTAGAATTTTATCGTCGCTAAATGACTACTATGATTGAACTTCCGAAAATCGAAACAACACGATGCTAGCGCGCAGGCTACAATATGCGAGGCGAGCTCGATTGCACTATGCATCATTTGTTATACGATTAATTAAAACACGCGAATTTCAGCTTTGCTCCTTTATTTCTTATTAAAGTACAAATCTGTAATTATACACTATGACCTTTAAAGTGATGTGTGAGGACGAAAATAGTCCAGTGTCGCTTGGAAAACAGGATTCAAGTTGGAAGCTTAACGATTGTTGCGATAATTTATTTAAACTCGATTGAGAACTTTGTTTATTTTGTTTACTATGAATATGCAAATTATCAAGATAGTCATTACTGAAACTATACATTTCATAAGATCAGATATCAATATACAGCTTTAAAAGCTTCTTTTGTGAATGAAATATCACATCTAAAGTGAATCTGATAAATTAAAAAAAATGGAAATTTATAATGTTCAATTATATTTGCAGTAAAAAGTAACATTTACGAATCATAAAAAAGGCATAGTTATAATAAATGCGATAACATGTGAACAGTGAATGAACACAAGAAGTGAAGATAAAAAGCTTAAAGTTATAAAAAGATTTAAATAAATCATTTAGAAGAAGATGCGAAAACGCGATACGGAGCAAACTGGAAGAATATGTAGTCAGCGAATCAAAATGTTCATTCACGTATAAAATGTCTTGTAAATGAATATAAGAACGTTGCGTTAACGAAATGCGCTATTCGTATCTTGACCGAAATCAGTTATTACGGATCTTTATATTATCTAGTCATCAAGTGATAATAAAGATTTATCATAATCAAAAATTGTTATCTCTTTTTTTTCATAAATACAGAAGAAATTATTCAAGATATTTAGTACTTTAATCGAAATCATTTGATAATTTTTTAATGTAAATAAAAAAATAATTATCTGCTCCATAAATTACTCTTTTAAAAATGTATGAAGATTATATTTGTCTACACAAAAAGAATGCACAGACAGTTTTCAACTTTAATTTAACCATTTACAGTCGCACTTTACATTGATTGTAAATTTTCAAAATTCATTCCGCATTAAGCGACTTAAATATAATTAAAAAGTCGATTACAGAATTTATTTAAAATAGTTTTTTCAAAATAACTAATATTGATCACTAATTTAATATTTTGTAAAAATAGCAGACTTATTTTGATAAAATAATTATAACATGCCATAGGTAAAATAATAATTTTCAAATTTGTTGAATATTACTTTAAATTTTGAATATAGTTATTTTTTGTATGAATTGTTATGATATTTAAAAGTGAAGAAAGGTATTTTAAAATAATTAAAAATTCTTTTTCAAAGATACAATTCAAGAATGAATGGCACTTTATTGATGATTTATATACAGATGCTTTGTTTTGTGAATTGTAAATTATATACAATCTGAAAGATCTTTGTATAAGGTGCTTTAGAAAGTAAACTCGTACAAGACAGACTTGGTTGATTGTGGAAAACCCCACGTGTAAGCTAATATTCGCAATAAAGTAGAAAAAACAAATCGAGAATACATACTAAAAAAAAGTACAACAATCTCCTATCTTGTAAATGTATATACAAATTTTTCAATGTACACTTCGCATTCACCTGACCTATAAGTGTAACAATATAAATTCTTTTGTCTTCTTTCTTTTAGAAAAATTTTTATCTTGTAAAAATAGATTACTTTATATAAGTATATTAAATTTTTTGATCAAGAAAATTGTACGTGTAACAAGTTCACTTTTTAGCTATGTCAATAGACATAAGTAATATTCTATAATATCGAGGGGACACACAATAAAAGTAAGAACCATATGATCGAGTAAATACAAATAAGCGATAATACCCAATGGTAAGTATTTGTAACGCAGACTGCGTTCGTAGAGTCATGTTTATGCTGTTTAGCATAGAGATTTAAACATAATTTTTTTTCGTTTCTTAAATATCAGTTTTCGTAAGGCGTATCTTCGTAGTTTCTTGTTTTCTTAAGTATGCTTTTCGTAATCATAAGTTGTTTTGTAATGGCTTTCTCAACATTTTTCTTGTTCTTATTCGATGCTGACAGATGTTGGAAGGTATCTTCGAGAGCTCTCCTGGTTTTCGTCAATCGCTTTTTTAGCGCAATGTTTTCTTGCTTTAACGTTTGAACTTCATCGAGACCTGAGAAAAATAAAATGACATTAGTGTTATAGTTTTTTTAAAATTATAAAAATTCTATATGGAAAATAATACAACGACTTTTAAACAAGTATTTAGATTTGATTCTAATAAAATTTTTATTGTAGCCACGCGTAAGAACTATCTTGAAGTTAATTACTTATTATGAAAATTTATAGATCTCGTTCCTTTTTCCTTTACTGTCAAGAGATGAATTTAATAAAACTAAATTATAAGCCATTGTATTACTTTAAATAACTACTAACATTTATTGCATTGCCAAGCTATAGACTTGTACTAAAAGATGTTTAGCATAGTGATATACAGAAACAGTGTGAAGCACTGATGATTATTATTGATGATTGTTTAATACATTATCTTACATGAACGATAAAAATAGAAACATTAATATATATAAACGCAAATAGAGAAACATTCAATCAAATAAATTAAAATCTAGATTCATTTGTTATTAAACAGCTCACTACTCTTATTCAAGTCAATATAAATGTTAGATAAACGGATCATCTCTCTGCATGCGTTTATTTCAATCGACAATAGAGATCACAATTTATATTTTTGATAATATAGACTATGAAACTTTTATTTATATTAAAATTAAACTATAAAATATATAAAAATGCATATGTATAATTAAATTAGTTACTAATCTAATTTGATAATTCTGTGATTACAAAAAGTATTTAAATTAGTTGATTTTATGCATTTATTACAAGTATGTTTAGTATATTTACAAAGAGCTTTTATAAAATCACAGAATTATCATTTTAAACATCGATTTTCGAAATACCGGTAGATGGGGTTAAAGGAAAACTTCGGGAAAGATAACAGTTATGTCAGAGCTTCTCAAATGTGAAATAAATATTATTTTTATTTGTTATTAAATAAAATTTTAACACATTAGAAGTGCTCTAACATGATTCACTTAACCCCTTATTCCGGTATATTTTTAATATTATTTTGACGACATCCATGCAACAGTGCATGACAGTTATAGCGTGAAAAGTACTAAGATCAATCAGAACGATCATGAAAAAACATAGCAAGGTGAGACGATGCTATGGAAATTGTTATGCGTTATTCGCTAACATTTGTTTGGCGCAAGCTCTATAAATTAATCAATTGATTTTGATACATACTATAATATAAAAGCCCACCTATAAGATAAAAAAAAGAAAGTAATAAAAATGAGACTTTTGTACTGTCATTTTAAATATATGTTCATTATTCAAACTAGTTGATTACACAAGCATAAATTACCTTCTATAGGTAGCGGGCTATCGTCATCGATGTCTCGGAGTCCAGGGTTGTTATTACAGTTGTCATCGTCGCTAAGCAGATTAGTCATGGATTCGGTGATCTTGAGGGTATCTTTGAGCGGCCGCGTCGAAGTTACAGCGGCGTCGCTTTCGATACCGAGATCCGGAGAGCAGCTCGACTTGCTGCGCCCGCTCGACGCTGGATAACTTATCGGCAGCCAGTACTGAGAGCCCTACGTGGTAAAAACGGAATCAATCGATCCTATATACGAGAAAATAAAAGGATATTTGATGTAAATTCATTTTCTTCGACTTACATTGTACGGGTGATATTCGTTAATTATGTCATCGCACGATTGTTTCGATGCGACGTCCGGAGGAATGGACGAAATACCACTGGAGCTTGGCGCGGAATCGCTGGCATCGCAGATTACTACGTGCCTTCGGAGTTCTTTGTTAGTCGCTTCGAGTTCTTGCACTCTAGCTCGATGCGATTCGTTGATTTGATTTAAGTCAGTCACCTTGAATCATAAGAAGAATTTGTTTATTCATACAGCTTCTATTTTGAATAGAAAGCAAAATAATAATTAATAGATGAAATTATACACACTTCTTTATGAAATTTATCTTGAAGCGTTCGAACTGTTACATCATATCGACTTTCAGATTTCCTCACTTCTTGTTCCAACCTGAGCTTATCGTTGGTTAGTTTCGTATTTTCAACCAATGTTTGACTGTGGGTGAGAGTGAGGTGATCTAGTTCCCTTGTAAGCCTTAAGATCATTGCTTTTGCTTCTTCGTTTTCTTCTTCTAGCTTCTTAACTTTTGCCCGTAACTGTTGAAAAAAATTAAAACATTATAAAATTTTTATTCAATTAAAAATAATCCAAATCAATATCTCAAATCCAGTTTCATACCAGTTCGTTTTCTTTATTTAAAGTGAACAGCATATCCGTAGTTTTCCTATCGGCATTTTTTTTGTACTGCAGCAGCTCGGCCTTTTGTTTCGCGACCTCAAGATCAAGTGCCATGTTCTCTACATCCAACATCTTCTTCTCCATTTGGAGTTTGCGCACGCAATTCTGCTTGCTCTCTTTCTTCAGAGTGTGACACTCATGAATCTTCTTCTCCAAAGCGTTTTGCAGTTTGTCGCAGTAACTTCTCGACTTTTCAATCTTACCAATCAACACTGATACTTTACTACTGACCGCATCGTCGTAAGCAATCTTGGCCAGTTCGTTTCTTAACGCGTTCAGCTCGGAGTGCAAAAATTCGTTGGTCTCTTTTAGCTCGAGTATCTGCCGACTCGCGTCGAAATCGCTAAGATCGTTCTGGCAGTTCTTGTGAGACGGATTGTAATCAACCGAATCCTCGGAGTCGCTGAACGTCTTGGCGAACTTGGACGGCCTCGTTCTCGTCGTGGACCTCTGTTTGATGTCGGATAAACCCATCCTTGCCAGCGAGACCATACGGTCAGGCTCAGAGAAAGCCTCCGAGTCCGAAGGGGTGGAAAACTGGTTCTTCGCGTCGATGAAATTGTCAGACTTGCTCTTCCTCACGGACCGCTCGTCTCTGGCTCCCTCGTTCAGCGTGACACCCTCCAGCGCGTTGATGAAGTCGTCCGAGAGGATTTTCGAGTTCATGAGCACGTCGAACATGATTTTCTTCTGATAGTTATTGGCAAGGTCGTCCGTACTGTGATCGGTACTGCGCAGCATCTCCTTCATGAATTTGACGAGCTCTTTAAGATGCGTCCTCAGCAGCTCGCAGTACTGCTTGTCCCGCTCGGTCGTCGAGTCGCAGATGCCCGACTCGTTATCCAGAGTAGCATTGGCAGCCGGCTTAGAAACGAGCTTGAGCCACTTGAGATAGTCGACCTCCTTCTCCAGCTCGCTCCTCTGGGTAATAAGCTTGTTGATGTAGCCAGTGAGGGTGGTCACGTCGACCGGCTTGTCCGAGTTCACATAATTCAGCTGAATCACGTCGTTGGTGAACGACACCTGGATGCCGATGTCACTCAGCTCTTTCAGCAGCAGGTTCAGCTGGGTCACGGCGCAGCTGTCGTCCTTGCCGCGCGACACGGCGGTCATGTGGTTGTGCAGCTTGGCAATCTCCTTGTTCTTGCTCCAGAGCTCGGTGTTGACGAGCTGCTGCAGGTTCTGCGTTTTCACCTGGAGCTCCTTGGCCAGACGGTCGATCTGCTGGTTCTTGTCGTCCAGCTCGAGGCTCTTGAGTAGCAGCTCTTGGCGAAGCTTGTCCAGCTCGGCGCTGTCGGTGTGCGAGTCCGCTCGGGTGGCGGATACTCGATCGTAGGCATCTTTCAGCTTGTCGAGCTCCTCGTTCTTGCCTTGAAGCTCGCCTTCGATCGCGTTTCTCTCGCACTCGAGGCACTCGATCTTCATGTCTTTGTCTTGCAGCCGATCCCGCAGCTCCTGGAATATAAAAGGTTTGTATATTGATAATAGATTAAACTGTTAAATATTTTCTTACTAAATTTAATATACATTCACAAAGTGCAAAATTTTCGATGTGCACTTGCATTAAAATCAATGTAATTGTGTGTTACTATTTTTTTAAATGCAAATTAGCTGTTTATTAAATTTAATAACCAGTTAAAAAGTATATATTATATTAAATATTTTAAATTTAAAATTTCGATCATTTTTGTTAAAATTTTTTAGTAACTGTACTACCTAAGCTGAAAAGCTATTTTTATCCATTATATTATTTTAGATCTATTATAATTTAAAAAAAAATTATTATCCTTTTCTTTACAAACTCGAAAAGTTTTATACGAATAGCTAGCTGTCTAGACTTAACAAGACTCATTTTAGAATTGAAATGAAATGTAAAGACTAGTCCACATAAACATGACGATTGTATTGCTCTTTGAGCTTTCGCACTGACGCGCAACTGCAGTGGCGCGAGTTTCAATTAGATCCATTTAAAACGTGTTCAAGTCAACGCTCCCTGCCGTCGGCGGAAGTTTTACATCAAGCTATTTATAAAGCCGGCCGATTCATAAGAAGCCCTCAAAGCGTATACGGTAAAGACTACTTTTTGTAGATTTAGTCCCTTCTGGAAAACTGTTTTTGCAATCTTCTTTTTATGACTGGGATACTTTGTATTTAAAAGCAGTCATGATAAAGAGAAGTTGAATCTTTCGTTACGAATATATAATTATTATTTCTATTTAAATAAAACAATAAAATGCAGCTGTAAATATCAGAAATTTTCGGTTTACTTACCTCAGATTCGATTTGTAATTGAGTTTCTAAGAGGTTCTTTTCGGCCTTCATTGCGTCGATTTGGTCTCGGAGATCATTGATCTTGCTTTCCATTTCCTCAAATCGTTGCTGCACACACAAATTTTTGTCCAAATATCAGTAAAACGCAAACGCATAGTTGGGCCAAAAGACATTTTTTATTTAAAAACAATTGTATAACAACGATAAATAATTTACAAATATACACATCCAAAGCGTAAAAGGTTTCACAGCCAAAAGCAGGTGATAAATAAGTGTAGAATAAAAAATGAGATGTATAAAAACGTTACAAAGTTAATTTATAAAAAATTGAGGTTCACTAGATCAGATAATAAATTAATTTAAAAATATTCAAATCTCAAAATTCTCGATGATTGCGGATGTTTTATATTTTTTTCATTAAGGTTTCGATTTCTTTTGCCAACATCTCGGAGGTACAAGAGTAACGATAATTGGATCCTAGAAAAGATTAAGTTACTTAATGGACGATATTTTTTTAAGTCTAATAGTTTAATAAAACAAGTTCCAGTATAAACTTTCATTTATCTGTTAGCTTTAAATTTGAAATAATATTTGCGATGGTCTCGATAATTTGTTCGTAAATAATGAATTTCAATAATACAAAATACACTTTATTTACGATTATGCAAATTCTGCAAATAAATTCAGGAAATTTGCATATTTTACTTTATGGACTAATTTAACGTTCCTTTTATTCTGTGATCCACATTAACGTAGCAAAATTAACTCTATTAAACTTCATCCCGTCTCATCTTAACAAATTAGCACAATACATGTTAAATTAATGACAAACTATATAAAAAAAAAAAAAGAAATTTTTTCTACGTTAAAATACAATCTATTTTCCAAAAAAAAATCTAAGTGATCTGATCTGAACAAAATGTAACTTGCCAAGCTGAATATTTACGCTACAGTTGCGAAGCAGGAAAAAAAATAAGCAAATGCATTATAAGCAGCACCCAACCTACCTCCACTCGCTCTGAAGCGCACAAGCAGGAAAACATCGTCATCTTTCTTTTTCTTTCTATATTTATTAAAAGCCAATAACGAATCGAGAGATAGCAGCTCAAGCACGTTTTATCTAACCCAACAAGAACGTTAACACTAAAGCACTACTTTATTCGTAATAATAGACAAAAATATTATGGCAGTAAAAAAATTTATCGTTATAGTTCAGTTTTCTTCGGTCGTAGTCAAAAAAATCAGTTCGATGACTTCTGTGAGAATATGCATGAACGGCAACGCAAAGACGATCGCGATACTGTTTTGCATAAATCGCCGGTCGATAGTTTATAATGTGAATAATTTCGTTAGACGCGCGCTCGATGTGTCGTTGAACGATTTGATTGTTTTATTCGGTAAATAAAAATCCGTTCCTCGTGAGATTTAATAGTAACGTAAAAATTAATCGATCGGTTATTCGCGCGCGCGCGCTCGTCGTTCGTCGGTGTAAACTCGCAGCGATCGCTCGCTGAGTCGAAGTGAATTTACGCTTAGCTGCGAGCCTCCGGTAAAGCCGACGTCGCGACGCTGGGCGTCTCTTCGTCTATTATTAGCGCGACGGCGAAGCGTCACTCTTCAGGCTCGCGCGCATCTATGGCGGTGCAAAAAGCGCACGAGGTGGCAATTTTGACGATTTACGGGGCGTATTTCATGTCTGCAGCATTATTATCTTTCGGAGGCTATTCTTAAGCTCTCTCTGCCGTCGAATTTCTTATTTTCGAATTTATCTCGCATCGACAGAGAGAGAGAGAGAGGGGGGGAGAGGAGAAAAGCAGTAAGAGATAAAATAAACGGGTGACGTAAAAATTTGCGAATGGAGATACGCTTGCGAATAGAGTGTGGAGATGGTGCGAGCGTGCGTGTATTTATAAAGTGGCTTCGTTATTCAAGGCATTCGCGTTGGAACGAGCGAGAGTCGCCGTCAAAGCAACCATTCAAATTGTCCCAATTGTCAAGCGTCGCGCCACGTTCGATTTAAACTGGATGCTGTGATCGGTTTAGGATTTTAGTCGGAAGCAGAGAAAGAGATGTTCCAAATTATGTGTATAAATACCAATGAATGTAAAAGCGTATAAAAATCATTTATTCTGCATTAGTCAATAATATTTTTTAGTTTTGTAAAAATCTTTCGCATTCATGATTTTTTTTTACAATGATCAAAAATAAATAATAAATAAATAAATTATTTTATGTTTTCAGCTTTCAGCGTCGATGAGTGCTAGCATTAGTTAGAAGTGCGATGAAGCAGAGTAGAGCGTTAAGAAAAATATGCAGAAAATAGGAACATTCAGCAAGTCTGAAACGAAGAAAGAAAAGAAGCATAAACTACATCTGTGCCAGTTTTCTTGCTCGCGTTACAACAAGCAGCTTGTGCGCTCGTGGCGGTCAAACTAATTTTTGTATTCTAGTTTCAATGGCAGTTTTCTCTAAGTGAATAAACCAAAGTAACGTGCAAACATCAAAAGTCAAATGACAGATACCTGTCCGTTGTGATCTCGTTCTGGGCCATCGTGAGATAGGTCGTGACTCAAATTTCTTCGTATTGCCGACATGCTTCTAGTAGTTTTCGTGTGTTCACTTCGCAGTCTGCTGAGCTCAATTTCAAGCTCCATAATCCTTCGATCTTTCTTCGCCTGTTTATCTTCGAATTGTTCGTGGCGCTTCAAGAAACCTTGGATCATTTGGATAGCCTTTCGATGGTCTACCTCTAATTTCTTTAACTTCTGATCAGAAACATCAGCAGATTGCTGAACATTATAAAGCTGGAGTATCAGTTGTTTCTTTGCTTCTTCTAGCTTCTTGAGTTCCCGTTCTTTTTCTTCTAGCTCCTAACGGAAAAAAAATTAATTTAATTAAAATTATTTTTATGCGTATTTTTTAATTGATTTAAAGATACATTGATACAAACTTTTCTCAGATCTTGAATGTCTCTCTTTTCTAGACTGTTATGCAGATCATATATCGTTCTACTTCGTTCTGCACTAGGCTCCAGATCTAATGAACCATTAAAACTTTTTGTTGGGCTGCACATACCGAATGTTTTTCGCAGATGTTGCGATTCTTCCATAAACGCAGATGGACTGGTCGGCGATATACTTCTTTTACTATAACTATTTTCGAACTGAAAATATAAAGATATTAAACGTTACTAGATGCAAAACTAATCAAAATATTTTTATAATCACTAAAAATGTACCTGAGAGAGAAGAGAGCGATTTTTGTTGTTAAGATCCGTAATAGCCTCATCCCTCGATTTAACCGATAATCTTAGCTGATCGACTTGCTTCGTTCGTTTCTCCGCAACTGCAGAGACTTCCTCATAAGCTCTGCATTTCTCCTCGAGCAAAGAGGTCTTCTCCTCGATTATCTTATCTTTCTCGATGATTTCCTTCCTGAACTGCTGCAACGAGTTGTCCTTCTTCAAAAGCTGCTCCTCCAATTCTCTCACCCTTTCGTTCAAAACTTCGATCTCGCGATCCCTTTTCAGTGACAATTTTTCCTTCGACAAGATTTCGGATTCAAAGCGATTCCTTATTTGGTCTCTCTCGTTCTCCAGCTCTTGGGCCCAGTTCCTTTCCTCTTCGAGGCTGGCCGATAGTTGTTTAAGCTGTAAAGCAAAAATAAAGAATTGGCATTGAATGGTAAGACTAAAAATAATACATAGATACGCTATCGTTTCAATAGGCCGTACTTCAGCTTCTAAAGACGACTTAATCTCCTCCACTTGATGCAGCTTCTCTTTGTACTCTAAGGCCTTCTCCGGCGTGATGCCAAACGTCTCCTCGTAGTACGTCGCATCGGTCAACTTTCCTTTGTACTCTTCGAGCTCTGCAAGTACGAAAGTGGATTAGTAAAAGGGTTTTTGCAAAAAAAAAAAACTTATGCAGAATTATCGTCGAGAAACTATGTTTATACGTCGATAAGCAAATCAATTCACCTTTTTCAAGTTTATCGGCCCTCTCCCGCTCTTGCTCAAGAGACTGTTGATACTGAGCCTGGGTACGCGCGGATACTTCCATTTCCTTCTCGAACAGCTTCATGGCTGTCGCTGCTTCACTGAGACTTTTTTGTTTTTCTATTAGTTCATTCCGCAGAGAATCATTTTCAACCTGGAAAACAAGAGAAACAATTTTTATACTCAGTTCTGTTACGTGACACAATGAGCCGATTGGAAATTCGATCTGTAATGCAATCAGGCAGTAGAAAAAATTTGCTTAGTTTGTGTAGAAAAAAAAATTGATTAATCCAAGGAGAAAAGATTTTTAGATATCGCTTTATCAGAGAAATACGAAAATGCATGGAATATCCTGGAAATAATTTACCGAAAATTCTTAATTATTTAATAATTATTCGTTTACTCAATTTTAATTTGATTTTTACCGAATGATTGAATCAACACTTAGTATTTTTAAATTTCACTTTAATTTAATCATTTTAACTCTCGCACGGCGCGCATACATTAAAAACTTTTAATGAAAATCCAAAATATATCATTTAAAAAAACACTCCTGAAAAATCATAAATCCCACAAGGAACAAGCCCCACAAAAGCCAAACTTGATCGCCAAAAGCAAAAAAATCAATCCTCTCATCTTCTCACCTTGAGCTTGACGTTCATCTTAATGGCATCCCTGTCGGCCGAGTTGATGCCCATGCGCTCCTCGAGGATGTAGATCCTGTACTTGAGATGAAAATTTTCCTTTTTCAGGGTGTCCAGCTGATCCTCGCACTCCTTCATTGTCCGGCCGGGGCCGACGATGCTCTGACCCCCGACCATACTTCCGCCGCCCATCAGGGCTGACTTTCCCGGCGATTTTACGTCGGCACCTGCGGATTGTCAAGAGAATTTTTAATTAGATGAGAAAGAGATAGTGAGGTATGATCGAACGATTAGATATGAGTATGTTACTTTGAATATGTTGGGATGGTTTTATGGATGATTTTTTTTAAGTCAGGTTCGGCAATGAGAAAAACAGACGTTTTTCTTTCATATTTCAAGTGTGGAAATACCGTACCATAAAATTTCTATTTTTTTTTGCGTTGCCTAATCGATTTGTTTGAATGATTATGATCGCGTGAGATTCTTGTTGATGTTGTTGAAAAAAAATTATGTGGTTAGATCGGCGCATCGCAACCGCGGCTTGAAGGTAGCGCTTGGTGCGCGAACTTTTGGTGTATATAGTTTTCGAAAACAATCCGAGAATTTTCTTAGTGAACTGAATAATGATATAAGGAATGTTAAATGTTTTTAACGAAATTCGCTTTTTTGGTGCACTGTAAACTTTATAGTTTTATGAGTAAGACAAATAAATTTTTAGTTTAAAAGCCATGATTGATTTCTATAATTGATTCATAGAGACAATTGATTTCTAACTAAGAAATATAGTTTTATGAAAATGCACTTAATACAGTATATTGGCACCAAAAGTAACTTTCGGCAATATTTTGTAAACAGAGAATTCTCAAAATATACTTGATGGTATTAAAAGAAATTGACAGAATGAAATTTATAGCGCAATTTTCTTTTGGTTCCGCGCCAGAAGTCCAAGTGAAATTTCATACTACCAGATAGAGTATACGTATGAGTTTATTGCGAAGTTGGCAGACGCGACCTTGGAACAATTTCCACGTTCTTTTCGTATTTTTACGATATTTATTCAACTATTTTAAATTTAATAATTAAGGATGCATTAAAAAATTCGGTACTAAACAATATAGTACTATTTTTTCACCAATATTCTTACGACCTCGTCGCAATTCAGTACGTAAACATCGTTCCACCAGCTCAACACATTCAATCAACGCACAAAATCAGCACAGCCTCGGCAACCAAAAAAGAAAAAGAAAACAAATCGAGCACAACCAGCCATCTCTTACGTAACAGCCCGTATCATACACCAAGCCTCATCCCGCAGAGCTGGTGTATGCGTCCAAATTAATCTCAATTCGCGCGTCAATAAAATTCGCGCCAATTTTCCAATCAACCTCAACTCTCCAACGCGCATACACACCCCGCAGCATCCAGCTAGTCGGTCTCTCCTCCTCGACGGCCTGATAGCTCGACTCGGAGCATCCCATGGCTATCAGCCCAGCGCTGGGCCGTCCAGTCTCCTCGGCCCAGCATCGTGTTAATCCACAGCGCGAAACTATCACGCGGCACTGAGCCCTGAGAATAATCAGCGGCGAGACGTAGAAGAGCTGTTACATGTCGCGGTGCAGATGAGCGCATGAGCGGAGGTAGCTCTCCGCGTGTGTGTCTATACGCGCGGCGATCTAGAGGTGAACTATAGCATCGGCGCGCCGAGAAAAGAGTTAGCGCGGAGGCTGCAGCTGCGGCGGCTCTGCTCTTGGCGCTGTGTGCGGCTATGTAGGTGCAAGCTGGGCTTTGACTATATAGAGCAGTGTCGCGCGAGGATAGAGTATAGTGGAGGTGTGAGATAGATAGTTTGCAGAGATGGTTTCGAGAGATTTATTAGCAAGCGGTGCGATTTTTGAGAGATTTGCCAAACGTGAATTATGTTTGTTTTGTTGAAAAACTTGTTTTTTTTTTTCGATTGTCGATTGACTCCTGCAAACTATTGCAATGCTAATGTATCTTGGGTTGAATACCATTGAACTTGACTTTATTTTAGGGGATAGAAACACACCGAGCGCATAACATTGAAATTATACCTTCACCATTCAAGAAAGTGGGACTGCCCATATCTATCATCATTAACAACCCAAGAGAATGCAACATTGGAGGCGCCAGCCGGGCTATTATTTTTTAAACGCGCAGCCATATTTTTAGACCAAATTTTGGCTTGCGAGCGCAAATAGGCAGGGCCTGGCAAGCACGAGGGTACTTAAGTGTTTAATGCGCAATGCAGGTTGTTGTGATATGCGCCGAGCAAACACTAATCAAATTGCCTCGTTATTAATAGACGAAAAAAGTTCACGTAAAAGTCATTTTGGTCGTTATTCCTCCCGTCTAATTGAGATAAGCGCTTATCGTTCTTACGCATTAGTATCGGTCGTTTGACGCTCCTCGCTCCCCGTGCAGTCTAGATTAATCGAACGGCTGATTCAACTCCATTTTTCCGGGCGATTCAATAAATTGAGATATATCGAAGGCTCGCCATCGCTTTCAGCTTCAATCTAAAGACTATTCTCGTAAAATCGATTTTTAATTAACGGACTTTTCATCTTTCATCGTTTAATACGACTTGCGTTTATAACAGATCTGAATCATCTCTGTATATTGGAATTTCTTATAACCCAGGCTCTAAAAATAAATACCATGTCGTTTTGATAAAAGGAATTAGTGCTTTTAATTTTGGAATGTTCTATTACCTTAGCTAAAACCACAAGCGGTGATCCAGATTCATAAATTTAGCGGATTTATTAAAAGCGAAAAATTTATACTATAATTAATTTAGAGTATATGTCAGCATCAAATTACAGCGCCTCTTCAAAACCAAACATTATCTCTGAATATTTACAATTTGAAAACAACATTATTTCCGTAACCGAAAAACCAGCGGGCATTACTTAACGAAAACAAGCAACGCAAACAGTGCAAAGTAAAGACAAACAATGAAGCAAAAACATCGGAAGAGCAAGATTAATGTCGCACCCGATGTGGACAGGCTGCATTCGACTTGGCACTGCGGTAATCCAATAAAGCCGGTAACACGAGAATTATTATGCTTTTTGATTTTTGCAGGTGCGCGCGCGAATTGCGACACGAAGAAATTGATAAAGTTTGTGCGAAGGTTGTATACGTGCGCGGTGTGGTGTGTGTGTGTGTGTGTGTGTATTTGAATTATGGAGTAATAAATGCAAAGACGCAGATCGAGTTCCGCGACGCGCGACGCTTCGATGACTTCGGCGCGAGTGGTCGGTATGACAATGATCGGTATTTCGCCCTTTTAATGTCATGGATATTGGATAGATTTTTTTCTTGATTCGTTGTATAGGTGGATTGTATTTCTTTGAGAATCGAGAAAATTTATTTGTTTTATTTTTCTGGATTGATTGATTTAATTTTTTTACCGAGAAAAATGCAAACTAAAAAATTAATCATGATTTTACTTAAAATAAAATCTAGTTCACAGGTGTAAACTCCTTTTCTTACTTTCATTTCAACAGCAAGCACAGCAATAACATCCAAAATTAATAATTAAATCAATCAATGTCAAAACATAAATAATTACTCAAAACCGCACAATAAACCAACAGAGTATCTTCAGCCGCGCATAAGCCACTTCGAACAGTCCCAACGAAATCTCTCCATCAACCGGTGCACATATACCCACGTTCACTTGCGCCGCAGCGCGACGAAGTTTTACGCTGCGCTTTCATTATTTATAGATGACACATTTAAGAGCCGCGCTTGCAGACTAGCGTGTCTTTATTTCGGTAAAGGGCAGGATTAACACCGAGTGCAATCTCGTCGGCTCTAAACCGGAGGGAGGGCGCACGGATGTATTTTCGTGCGAACCGAGGGGATAATAAACTGTACACACAGTGGATTAGATAAAATTAATCAGCTTGACAATGATTCGGGCTTGGCGCACAAAGACGTGGCTTTGCTTTGGAACAATGCTGCGGTATCGGTATGAATGGTGTATTTGTGGCGTTAAAATGGACATTGGGATTGTCGTTCGAGAATATGGATATAGTTCTTTAAAGTTTTTGAACAATGAGATAATGGATGAGAATTTAGGATTTTGTATTATCTGGTCTGATAGAAAATTCGAATGTTGACAGCAAACAATTGTATCTGTTAGGAATGTTTAAGAGAATTTAAAATACTAAATTGAAATATCACTTTCTATCGGTTTCACAATGTTTTAAAGTGATTAATTAAAAATACCTTTTGTGAAACAAGGAATATATAACTACATCCATTTATTGAAATAATTGATTTGAAATTATTACATCAAAATATTAATCAAAGAAAGTAAATTTCATAAAAATTTGCATCAACTATATTGAATTATTATCCAATAAAACGTTCATTTCATAATTAAACTTGCGATTTGGAGCAACCTGCATTGTTATTTTAGAAACTCGGCCCACTTGGAATACGAAATACACTAATCATTGTAAAGCAAGGTTTTCTGGCGTGAATTTAGAGAAGTCCTAATTGAAAGCTCGCGCCAAGATTCGCAAGTAATGACAGAGTTACAGATACACCATGCCGACGTACCACATAATTTGAGTATTTAGGTTCGTTTATCGAAAATATATAATTTCTTATAAATTAGAATTTAAATTTTTATTAAAATTTCGTGTAAAACATAAACGTAGCTGTACTTAAAAAATGTATTTACATAAAGGCTTTCACATTCATGTGTAGCCCACAACAATAAATCCTTTAAAAACGCCGTAAAATATTTAAACGCACCATATTTAAAAAAACACACAAACCCTCGAAACAAATTCACCTACGCTCACAATAACTACTCCATTACTATCCCCAATTAATTTCCACGCCCTCTCTCGCGTATGATCTAATTTGACAAACGATTCCGAGAAGCCGCGTCGCGGTCCTAGAATCTCTTAAAGCATCCGTAACGCAGCTAGGGCTCGTGTCACGCTTGAAATTCTTCTAGTCTAGCGATTCGTGTCACGCCCGTGAGTCTGCGCCGTCCGAAAAGAAGACGACGCCCGCGCGCGCGGCCGGCAAAGACGCAGGAACCGGCGCTAAGCATGTCGAGCTTTATATAAAACGCTCCTGGCGAATGTGAGCTTGATGCAGGAAAGACAAAAGTCGCGGCGCGTCTAAATAGGATTAGCAATAAGAAGTTTTTAGGGGGGAGCTTGGCGGGACTATCGTGAATGATGGCTTTGGTGAGGTTTGTGCTGGTTTTGTTGTTGGAGGTTTTGGTTTGGAGAGATGGGGTACAGTGAGTTTGATGTGAAGGTTTAGTGAGAGTGAGTGAGGGGTTTGGGGTTGGGAATGGTTTAGGAAATAATGGAATTTTTAATTGTTATAGTCTGCGTATACTGTAAATTTGGATGCAATTAACAAAAATTAATTTTAGAATACGACTGCAGACTTTGCTAAAGGGTGTTTAGTGTTGATATTAGACATATTGCAAGTAATGAACTCTATAATAATTTTATAAAATTAAAAGATATTTTTTCCTTTACATCAAAGTTTGTTTCTTTGGTAAAAAATTGTATTTTCACGAAATCTCTGTATAAGCAGGATAAAGTTTTTGAAGCACAAAAAATATTAATATTACAATAGATATTATATGTTAATGTGAAAGTTAAAATCAAGCCTCTCAAACTGAAAAAAAAAATAAAAATAAAAACACTCTTTTCATTTTAAATGTTGATTAAAGTTGATCAAATAAATTTGTCTATGTATTTTTTAATTAAAAACTTTTGAATAATTCATCCTTAAAAACAATATATTAAAAATATTTTTATAATTTATAGACTAAAACATTATCGCAGTGAATAAAATATTGTAAAACTTTTTCCGGCATTGAAATTATTTTTAAATAAATGGTAATAACTTTTTTATAGCATATACCATGTCAAAATAATCTTTGTTATTCAATCTATTTTTGTTAGGCCTATTTTTATTATTTTTATTATGGCCTTGTAATAAAAAAAAAACTTTTATAATACAAAAAAATTTTGGAAATTTGCTTGGAGTATAGCTGGTAGCATGACAATTTTTTTTCTTATGAAAAGTGGATTTCACTTTGTATCAAACAGAAATTTTCAAATAGAATTTTCTTCTTTCGGTTAGAATTTATTTTTGCCAGTGTAGAATATATTGAGTTGATGTGTATTCTGAGATATAAGTCTTTTTATTTTGACTAATAAAAAACCTGGGAAAGTTATAGCAAGTTTCATGATTAAAATCCTGGAGTATTTCTTGTTTATTTTTATTTTAATAGACCCATAATTGCTGCGTTAAAATATCACCATTTCGTTTCTTATTTTTTCAGCTTATAAATTATACTCAATTAAATTAAAAAAAAATTTAATAAATTAAGATAAACTTTTACTTTATTCCCGAGTTTCATAATGTTCTATAAAATAAACATTGTAAGTCATAAATTGAAGAAATTTTATCAAAATTTTACAGGAATTAAACGTTATCTATTACAAATATGCGATCCGACATTATGAAGGGGTATTATTATTTCTAAAGAATTCAATGCTTCTCAATTAACATAATTTCTAAGATTGTGCATTAATAACCTACAATCAATCAATTATGTAATTACTGAACCATGTATCATTACCACGCATCTATCGAAAATCTATACTACAATTCCACCAGCCTCAACAAATCTCTAATCCAAACCAACAAGATCGAACATCATCTAAACCAACAAATCCAGCATCCCTCAATCTCCAACATCTCACCTACCCACTATCTCAAACAAACAATCACCTCCCCAAATCCCCATTCACTCAAAACTCATACCACGCATCTATTAAAAAATATTCCGCTCATCGCCGCCCAAAATAGCCCCTACCCCAACTAAAATAGAGCCACTCTCTCAACGACCCATCCTCTACACAGATCTCCACTCGGACATTATGTCCCATCCTCGAGTCCATATGTTCTTTTGGAGTGTCGCGCTCGCTTTGTCGCTATAGATCGATCGTCAAAGATCGCGGAAGCGTTAGACGAGCGGCCGGAGTGCGGACGGCGAATGTCGGGCAGCAGCGTCTGGCACAGATCGGCCTCGCTCGGCAAAAGCCAAATTTACTCGTTAACCCGGCGCGAGTCGTAAACGTGTTACCCAACTAAGAGACGCAGTCGAGCGGTTCAATGGCCGCGCTCTGGCCTCTCTCGATGACTGTAATTATTCTCATCGTGTGTACTGGCTATGTGCGATGACGCGTGAGTATTGCACGTATGTTTGTGTGTGTGTGTGGGGGATGAAAGGGCGGGTTAGAGAGTAAATGAGATGAATGGGATGAGAGGAGAGAGGGATTTGGAAAAAGTTACTTTCGTTTCCGTTCTGTGACGGTGAGTAGTGGTTTTTTGCGGGTTGTGATGCGCGTGGAGTTTTTAAGGGAGCGGTTCTGGAAGATGGTGCGCGTGCTAAATGAAGGGATTGGTGGTGCGAAATTAGATGATTGATTTTTTTTGAAAATTGATAATATTGGAGAATGATATATTAGCTGGTAGTAGTACGATACATGTCGAATTTCGCAGTGTGGAAGATTTTTCCTAAAAGCAACCTTGCAGATTCCCTAATTTACTTGTTAGAAATAAGCTTAATTTTTTACTGTAAAAGAATTTCACTGGCTTCCAGAAGAAACCTCTCGAATTTAAATCCGTCTGATATAAAAGGACCTCTACTTGATTCAATTGGAAATGTTATTCAGTATGTACCATTGAGAATTTTGCAAATAATATATTTGAGCAAAAAAAAAAACATCACAATTAAAAATTATGACTCTTTTATTATAAATAATTAAGTAGCTTTAAGTGGATTACTTATTGATAGAAAAGGACGTTCCGCTAGGAACAAAAACTTTCGCTGTTACTTATTAGTTTATTGCTACTTGAAACAAGCAGATTTCCTTTTGCAATATTTGAAGTATGGTTAAGTAGATTCAAATCTATATGATGATTGTCTTTCGTACAATATAAGTATTTATCAATGCAATGGTCCAATACACATAGAAAAAAATCTGAAGAACTTAAAATAAGTATTCCATCTACAACGTACGTTCAAAGCATAACTAATTATGAAATTGACATCTGCGCAGTTATATAGATTGGCACAAACGGCCAGCTGCCAAAGTACTCTCTAAAAGTTCTAAAAAAAATCCATCCTCAAAAAAACATCAATTAGCAAAAACCTCCGCGACCCGTGCCCGTCCTTACAATCTTATTTTAGACTTCACTCGCGCCACTTCAAATCCTCTAGACTCGCCCCGTCTCTATTTCCGACCACCTCCATCCATTTTCCAAATTCGCCGGTCTTCAACAAAAGCCAGCTTGACCAGCCTGCCTCCTATAAAAGCGACCTCTCTGGCAGGCCACCACCGTCTCTCGCCCCAGCAAATTTAGCCAAAAAACAACGAGCCGATCTCTTAGCCCGCTAAAAAGCTCACACCCACCGCTGCCAAATCCACAATTCCCCGTATTTTCCGATAATAACGTCCAGCCACGCGCGCCAGGCCATTAGCACCGAGTCCGCGGCCATCTATCAGGCCTCTCTCAGCGCTGCGCCTACGAATATATATATATAATAAGGGTCCAGCCCGTGGCCAAATCTCTCCGCGGTTATACGCGCTGGAATGCGGAGCTTCCGAGAAAAGGTGGCACGCGCCTCGTTTTACACATACCCCCGCCTCTAGGCGACTATTTTTAAAAGCCGGGGAGCGTCCCGAGGAGAGAGAGTGTCGCCTTTCGAGGGGACACAGGAAGCGCGGCTTTTTCCGGAGTTTGGGTTTGAGGGAAGCTCGCCGCAAGTTGTTTTTGACGCTAAGATCCGAGCGGCAGTGATAATGCCGTGGAGAGGAGAGAGATAAAAATATCGCCGAGCGGCGAGCCTGACTGCATGGCTATTTCTGAGTGTACAGAGCGAGAGAGAGAGAGAGTTTAGAGTTTGAGATAAAGATTGTTGTCTTAACCTTGGTTGAGGAAGATGCGCATGGCTTGGCGATTAGGAGTTTTAAGTAATTTGTGTGTTTGACTGCTGGATGCGTGATTGCGAGATTAGCAGGGAGGAATGGTGAAGAAAGTTACTTGCGTTGACTTTGCGAGGCTTTGTACTAGACGACGAATATGCGTTGGGTGGGTCGTGTGAAGTGTATTTTTAGAAAATTTTTACGAGGATTACGGTGCTTGAACTTTTGGAAATCTGTGAGTTTTACTCTCTGTAAGTGGGCTGTGCAAAAGAGGGAAAATTTTAATTTTAAATGCTTTCTTTCTTATAAGTAATTACTGTAATTGACATAAATGTATAGACGAGTGCTTTTTCATCATTACACACTCAATAAATAATTATAACAAAAAAAATAATAATAATCATTACCCGTGTAACAACATGCATTAAAATCATGGCCCATTAAAATCGCCTATTAAAACAGGACACGCTATCAAAGTCATCGATCTCGTCAAGCTTCATTAGCAAGCGAATCGCTTCGCGGAATATCCGCCAAATCAAAGGGTCATCTTCATCAAAAAGAAAAGTAAAGCACCATCACGAGACAGTTCTATTGTTCTTGACCAAACACCGTGATATGAACATATACATTTAAGATGACGACTTCCCTGGATTGTCGAGCGGCAATTGATACGTGATTGTAAATCGATGCGCGTATGTGTTTCGCGATCGTCATTTTATGTAGCTGCATTACAAGAGGAAGCAGTAGGCGATAATTACGTCTCCCTGTTCCGGCGATTCGTCATAGTCGGGACGCAAGTAGGCCGATTTCGTGTGGCTAATAACAAAGTAATTTCGCTTGATGAGGGATCAAGGGTACTTTCATAAGAATCAATATTTTTCACTGTGCCTGGCTGTAAAAACTGCAATGATTTTAAACTGAGATATATGGACTAGTTTGGTTTCGTTCGAAAATTTTTAATTTCGAACGCGTTTTTCGTGTTTTTACAATTAAATTTAGCAAAAGAGTACACAAGTTGGTGCCAACAATTACGTGAAAAGTAAATAAGATATATTTACCGAAATAATTTAAACATGGAAATTTTTTAAACTTGAGAAAAAAAAATATCAGCGAGTCGCGATTATGATAATAAGTGATACAAATATTCTGAAGTAGTCCTCCCTTTTTTATTAAAACCAAATCGACTTTTAATAATTTTTGGTTGATATTTCCACACATGTCTTTAAATTAAATAATGAAATAATAGAAAAGATTTTCAACGTTATTTAAGAACAATTATTAATACTTTTAGATACTCACCATCTATCATAGGAATTGGATCCACTGTGATATTTGGAAGTGGTAAATTAGTGCTGAAACAAAAATAAAATTATACATTAAAACTTAAGTATAAAACAAAATATTTTAAAATTCATTCTAAAACTAGTCAACGAGTCATTAGCCCTTAACAAAATTAAAGTTCCTGAGTACTCATTACATGATTAAGATACTTCAAGAACATCAGGACTTCCAGTGAAGTCTAATTTAGATTTCTTGTAAGTAACTACTCTAGGGTACGTTTTCTGGAAAGCCAAAACGAGTAATTAGATTAGAAACGTACGGACGGGGTGGCTATTGCAAGTAACGCTCGAAATGAGTGCCAAATTTTCTTGGTTATAATAATCAAATGCTCGAAAGATTAGCTGTCTTTTACTCATTCTCGAATTAGAAATAAATAGAGAAAGTGATGTTCCTGGAAATCGTATATACACTCTGTCGTATATTTTAAAAGAATGCGTAGGAAATGCGTGCATCTATTGGTGATAATAGTTGTTACAAAGTTACAGATATCTATATTTTTTTGTTAAATTTTACGTTTAAAGAAAATATTTTTCGACAATCTTGTAGAAGATAAGTTTTGCATTATTTCAAAATATTTTGATAATATAAGCTTATTTTTGTGAAAGATAATTTTCTGCTTTTGAATAGATAATAATTGCGATAATGCATCGAGATAAAAATTTAAGATTTTGACGTAAAGTAACAAAATTGAATTTCTTCAAAAGAAGTATGATATCTGACAATATCTAGAATATATGTTAAAATCGTGGACAATTTTGAAAACTATCTATACCCATCTTTACACAGCTGCTATTACGATAGTGGTATCAAATGACCAATGCCCGCATCCGCATATCTTTTGCGTAATCCAATTTCAGGATGAAAAGACTTGAGACGGACACTCTAAGGCGCTCGAACCCACAATACCTCCTTTAAAATTTCATTGTAAAATATTCTTATAAAAAATTAAATAAAATTTTCATATTTTAAAAACTCTATCCTCATACAAAAGACCTCAAAACTTAAACGTATTACCTCACCACAAAACCTTGTATGCATCTCACACTCTGAATATTTACCGAGCCCAAACAGCGCACCATCATTTGCATAAATCAAACCGCTATTTATTTACTTTGCAAATCAAAAGTAAACCCGCCTCGCTCGCGTACGCGTGACTTCACAAAGTTCTTAGAAGCCCAGACCGCGCTTATTTAAGGGTCAAATAAAGGAAAAAGTGTCTCTGGGTGCACTTTAGTGCGCGCAGAGCGCAGTTGTATTTCGGCGCGCGCGCTAGCTCCTACGGCTCGTTAACTGAAATAGCACGAAGACCCGGAGAGCCGAGCAGATGCAGCCACGGGATGTATTAACGGCTTTTCGAGATGCACTTACTATTTGTCTTGAGGCCCATTGATGGTGCACTTACTTGCGAGTGAACGCCGGGGCTTTTCGGGGTACGCGTTTCGTGTGAGATGTGTGTGGTGTGGTTGAGAATTAATGGATTCGTAATTGAGTGACTGTTTGGGTTGTTAATCTTTAATGATTTTTTCTTTTTTGACGGATGAATGTTTGCTATAGGTGTAAGTGCGACTTTTTCGTGAGGAACCGTGTTGTTAAGATTATTAATTATCAGTTCTGTAAAGAAGGAAAGCTAAAAGCATGAATTTCATGCAATCTAACGTAAATTTTGCGAAGAGCATCAAGCAAACATTACATTTGCGATAAAGAGCTCGCTGAAGATCGACTGATAAACCCCCGATGTTAAAGATAGCACTGATTACTAAGCAACACTTACTCACTGGAAGAACCGCGAAGCTACTGCCGCATCATCCATGACACGAGATAAGCCAGTAAAACTCCCCTGTTCTTTCAGAACCTCAAAAACAAAAAGCCAAGATAAACGCATCTAATCTATCTAATCAATCCCTACCGCAGACACAAAACCCTTCAATAACAAACCACAACCTCCGATATAAAAAAAGCTCTCATCGACCACGTCTGATCATCTCATACACACCAACACATCCCTACAGCATCCGCAGGAAGCTCGTACCGCAGCGAGCCGATAACCGCCGAGGCAGATGCGCTTCCCTCTTTTTTTTCACGATTCCTCTGCACACGCGCAGACTAGACCCTTATATTCTCTCCCTGCGCGGCTGAGGTATCAAAGGCAGCGCTTTAAAAATAGACAGCCTGCACCTAAGCGCTTCCTGCGCGCGACGCTATTCAGAAAATCCCTCTCCAGGGTGGCGGGTTTTTCGTTCTTATTCGTACCGCGGAGATCGGATGGCGAGTCCGTAGTCGTAAATAGGTGGATGAATGGAGCCGCGAGCGGCGTTAATTTAAAGAATAAGTGGGCGGCCAATAAATTCGGGGGGAACGTGCCGCTCGGAGGTAGTTAGCTGGATAATGGGGGATTCTCGGGGTTATTTGGAGAGTCGTTGTTTACTCGAGAGGTGAAGAGAGAAAGTGGGAAGGTAATTTTTTTTCTTGGCCGGGGTGTATATCAGAGATGTGTAAATACGGTTGCTATAAATAAGTTTTTGTATAAACGTGGACCATTGTTTGTTCTATATTTTTTAAGAGAAATTTTTTGTTAAGAGTGTAACGAGTAAATAAATAAAAAATTGTTTATTATTTATAGAATTGATTTACAATTCAAAAGTGGAGCACACATTGCTTTGTGTTTTTTAAGTACACTTGTTTGTAAATGCAAATGGAATTCACAGAACGACTTTTTTAATTGGCCAATTTACCTAAATCAGCAGACACCGAGACTTTTAATTTCTTCAACTGTACCCTTACCGTCAGTTATTGTATTACATCATATATGCTAATCTTATCTCGCATTCTGTGCAATTAATTCATCGCCACAGCCATATTCGGAAACTTTACTTGCAACCCAATTTTCGCCCCGGAAAAAAAGAAATTACCTCCGCTCTCAAAAAGCATAACCCTACAACAATACAAAAAAGCTATATACACCGCACGTCACAAACTCTTCACACTAAACTCTCTCTGCAATCACGCGAAATCAGCATAATCCCGCGACGACAACCAGCGATAAAAAAACAACTAACCGAACAAAAAGGCCATCGCGCTAACCAATCTCCCGCAGCCTTGAAAAGCATCCCATGCACCCACGCAACCCCACACGGATATTCGCAAACGTTCGCCTCGAACAAAACACTTCTCGAGCTATATACAGGCGTGCATATATACAGCTCCTCGTGCGAAAGCTGCACGTGGATCTCGCGCGCGCCTGCGCCGACAGTCCGCAGTGTTTAGCTAGGTATATATCCTCGCGCTGTTTACGCAAGCGGCGAGGAAGAATGGGGCACTGTGAGAGCAGAGAAAGGCAGGATCCTTTCGAGTCATCGATGCCTCGACGGCTCTTTCATCTGGCGATTACGCAGACGCGCCGAAGTGCTAATATTTAGCGCAAGCTCCGCGAGCTTTCGCCGGATCGTCCGACATGCAAATATATATACGATGCACGCTTTATTAATTCAAGCGGGGACCACGTGACGATCGCACTGACGTCAGCGGGCCGTCGAGGGTCTCTCTCTCTCTCTGTTGAGAAGAGGGGAGCTCGCTTGCTCTCTCTCTCTCTCTCTGTGCGTGATCAATATCCCAACGAGGGCGCCCGCAGGTTGGCTGCTGTTATATAGAACGGTCCAACGCGCTGATGCTGCGCGCACGGAGAGAGCTTGAGGCGTAGTTGTGTATGAGAGTGGGTATGTGTAAAAAAGAACGAGCTGCTATCGGGATGTTGAAATCCGTTGTCGGATTATTTTAGAGCGGAATATCTGCTTTGCGTTGCCGATGGGAGAGTTGGGCGCGAGCTTTTGAGCTTTTGCGCGCTGTGTGAAGTTGAGGAAAGATGGAGGTTGAGAGAGTTGATGGTTTTTTTGGGAGGGAAACATTGTTGCGGGTTTGCGTATATGAAGTTGTTTTGTTGGAGTTATCGGTTAGACGAAGCCAATTTAAATATAAAACGTGAAATAGATTTTAAATGAAAGATTTATAATGCTTTGATTACACTGAATCGAAATAAATTGATGAAAATGTCGGTCGGATATAGAAAGAACAAAGATAAATTTATTTTTGAATTAAATTTTATCTATAAACAAAATTCTATCGGAATTCGATAAAACTATTATTATTACTGACTATGCAGATTGTCAAATTTTAAGACTTCAAAAAATATATTGTGACATATGCAAATTCAGATCAGTTGGCCTCCGTACACTCTATCTTTCTAAAAAATTTGAAGTTAATATTTCAGAGTATTCAAAAATGCCATTAAATGGCAATTATTTGTTTAATTATTATTGTAATTAATTAAACAAATTGTTTAAATTATTATTGATATTATTATACATACTATTTATTTTTCTTGTATAAATGAAATAATTTAGTAATTTAGAAATATTCACAATTGAAGTAAGAGTTCATTTAAGCATCGTTGAAGTTCAGACGAGCTGTAGTTTTATTACATGACCTGCACGGCTGTAGCCGTTGTTTTATGATCTGACCTGTAGAAAGCCAGCTAATAATTTCGGTTTAAGTTTCATTGTGTCGTGAAACATGATATATATAAGCATGATGTAAGCAAATTCAAAATTTTCATGAAAACATTTTTATTTTATAAAAATTATTATTCTCATCAACAATTTTCACTAAGTTTTATTATAGAATTTGTACGCATATTATTTTAGCTCAAAATGTAATATTTTGTATCTCAAAAGCAAAAAGTATAAATTCTACTAATAAACGTGTATTCAAATTTTTAAGTTTATGCAATTATAGTGTCATAAAAAACATCGCAAAAAGCTAATCTCATTGATCTAATTTTAGCTTCTACCAATAACAAAAGTTCATTTTCTCCATTTAGAATATTTCACATGTAGCCTTAGAGAAAGTACTACTAAACAAACGATAACAACCCAAAGAGTAAAAAAAACCATACCGACAAAGTCAGCCGCAACAATCCAAGCACCTCCACTAACTTATTCCATCACCTCGATCACCAATTCCAAAACTCCAAAGGAAAACCGCACCAACGCGATTACAATACCAACCGGAAAGCCCGCCGAAAGTAGGCCGAAACTAACACACACCTCTCTCTCTCCCGCATATAATTAATCCTAATCGAAGGAATTACCGGCTTTGTTTACGGCTCGTTACACGATCGCGCACACACTACAGCCTCACCTCGTCAACTGAGCTCGATTTGCGCGCTTAAACACCACTCCGCGAGTGCAGCTGCATGAAGGAAGGGGCACAGATGCGTGGGCGCCGCCGATTGTTTTTTGCTCGCGACGAAACCGGCGATTTTCGCGTGGGCGGACGATTAGCGAGGATCGCGCGAGTTCCCAGGGCTGCAATGGAAATCGATAGCGTATACACGAGCACGTGGGTCGAAATTCGCGCTGTTGGATTAGGGACAGCTGTGAGAATTGTAAATCAAAGGCGGTTTCACTTCCGTGGCTTAAGAGAGTTTGTGTGTGTGTAGATCGTGACGGAGCTAGGATCGACGAAAACGGCAATTGAGATATTGCGGACAATTGCGAGAGTGCATGTGGGTATGTATATGCGCGGCGGCTGCCTTGTTGAGCTTATTGACGGATCCTCGGGAGTGGAATTAGTGCTGGAATTATGCAGTAGGTGATTTATTGATGTTGGTATTGGCTTTTTTCTTTTTTGGGAAGCCGTTTGGATTGGTTTGGGTGATCGGTTGGTGGAAACGTTTTGCGATTCATTATTCATTATCAATTTAATTGGATGATTAGTGGAATACTGAGAATGATTATCGATGCTGGGTGTGAATTAGGAGCGCGCGCGCCTTGAGATGTTAATGGGTATCAAGCCTTTGTTGTTATGCCGATTGAAAATGTATAAGAGCAATTGAAATATCTTTTGTTTTCGGAAAATTTAAAGTTTGCATGGTTGATGGATTTATGTCAAAATATGGATTGATTGTGTTATAGCTCACATGCTTTTTAAAATCAGATAAAAATAATTCTAATTTTTCGAATTTTTTTGAATTTTAAAATTAGACGAAAGTAGTATTTTAGTAGTATTTTATATAGGAAAATGAGCTTGTATATATATCTCATACTTGATTTTAAACTTTTTTAAAAATTGTATACAATCAGTATAATTTTGAAATTTATTTAATTGCTAATTAGAAAGAGTTTAAAATGTAACAAGTCTAAATTTGTTTACAAAAATAGATGAACTTAAAGTAAAAAAAGTTATTTTCTCAGCATATATAAAAGTCCAAGTAATTATTGAATATTATTAAAAATAAGTATCCTGATCAATTAAGCAAAATAACATGCTTTGATTAACAGAGAACCAAAACTATATAAAAGTTTGTCAATAAATCATTAAATAATAACAATTTTTAAAACTTCTTATAAATAGCATAAGTAAAAAAGAACCATCCATAAAAACATTAATATATCAATTGATAAAAATAAACTGTTTACCCGGAAAATTTTATGCTTCAAACACGTATATACCAAGATACGCCGAAAGTGAATACAGTGCAATTATTGTTATTTGCCTGATTACAGCTGCGCTTTCACGCTACTATTACAGAACACGAAGGCAGCTTCTCCACCTTCTACACATCCTCACAAATTCAACGCTCAAAAAAAGCATTCGCCAAACTTTCTCCACTGCAACAAAGGCCATCCTATCTCCGCCGCTTACCCTCCTAACATCATAAAAAGCATCACGAATCGAGCGTTAATCATCTCATCATACTCACTGTCTGAACGGACTGTAGGCACTGCCCCACAGGCCGCCCTTCGTCGGCGACGGGGGACTGTTGTTTGGATGACCGCTCGAGTATCCGAATCCGCTGATGAACATCTTGAAAGCTTATATATATAAACTATCTAAATATATATATATAGATACAACAGCAAATAGCCTCTAATCTCTAATCATTAAAAGGGAAGTCTTGAGCGTTTAATACTGGGCTACGCTAAAAGGTAGCTTGATTCCTTGTACTTGGATGGGTCTGCCGCTTTGGCACGGATTTCGGCGCGAAGAAGCGCCTCTCAGTCTTACGTAATCTAAAATCCTACAACACGCGGAATTTGGTATCGAAGTATTGGACGGATTTGCCGCTCGGCGATTTATTCCCGGAGCGCGCACACGCGCACACAGACAGCGTCTTTGTACAAACCCAGAGCGCGCGTTGAGTCAACGCGCGCGAGATAACAACACTTCCTCCGAAAGTAAAAAAAAAAGCACTACACAGTGGCACTGTGGAACTTAGTGTCCAGTTTTTTGTGTATTCACGAATAATCGAGCGTATACGTGTATACACTTGGTAATAGAGAGACGGAAGAAGGTCCCTTTCTTCGTAAAAGCGTTATACAGAAGCACTACTCGTTCAAAAGTTTGTCCTTCTTGACCATCCTCTTCGAGTAAAACAGCCTCTTCTTGACGTACGGTCTCGCCTGTCCCATCGTTCACAAAAAACACAAAGGAGCCACCTCAACCGCTCACGACCGAGAGCACCCAGACATCATCTCCCAGCGCGCAGCTTCTCTCTCCTCTATATATCGATATCTCTCCGTCTCTGTCTTTCTCAAAGCGAGATATAGACTCACACGTCGACGTCGCCTGACGACTTACGCACACACGTATATATATATATACAAGCACACGACGCGCTAACGATGCGACAGACACAGTGGCGCGACGCGGGCCAAACGACGGACCAGGCACGACTGAGCGCCCGAATATAATAAAACGGAGCAGTGAGAGCGCGCGGGGCTGCTGCAGAGAGAGAGAGAGAGAAAGAGAGGAGAGAGAGAGAGAGGGGAGGGGGTTGCAAGCTGCGCGCGGCTGTGTATATACGACATGTGCGCGCTGACGGGGGGGCATTATTCTTGCGTGTGTACGTGTGTATCTCGGCGGAAAAGGAGCCCCGGACTTTTCGTTTCTACGTGGGTATATAGGAGTAGGGACGTGCCGATGCACTCGCGCGTTTATCGCTCGCGCTTTGTAGAGGCCTTTTCGTCAGTGCCTCTCAATTACTCGGTGATTCTTGGACGAGGCTCGATAGATGAGCGCGATGATAGGAGGTTGAGTAGGGGGGGTTATTATGGGTTAATTAGAGGCTATTTTGGAGTGAGGGGGATTATGTAAGTTTGTGATTTTGTAGAGGGATTCCAGGGGGTTTAATGAGGGGGGTTTTGTGTTTTTTTGGTTTGGAGGAGGATGCAGGTTTTGGGAGGTTGCCAGGGGATTATTTCCGAGGAGTTGAAAGGGAATATTTTGGGAGATTCAATTGATTTATTGCGAATGAGTGGTTATTAAGCTTGAGGATGAGCTGGCCGAGGTGACTCTGGTGGGTGTTTGTTGTTTCTGCTGCGCGTTTTGGGGAGAATAAAATAGTAGGAGATTTGTAGAGGATAATAAGCTGCTAATTTAATATTTGAATAGTTGGATTTGATAGTTCTATTATAAGTTTTAACTTCGGTAACATGAATTGAAATTATAATTAATTTGTACGAATGACTAAAATAATAATATGTGTAATAGTTCTAAACTACCAATTCAATTTCTCTGATAAAATAACAAATTTTTAAAAAATTTTCTACTAATTTATGAAAAGTATATTTTCAAAATGAACATTCAACAAGCCATAAATTTAAAACGAAATTCCCGCCAAACAATAACAAGCAACAAAACTTCCAAAACCATTCCAACCCAAACTGCAATCTCACTTCGCCAAGCATCAAAAACCACTTTTAAAGCGTGAACGCAGCCTCGTCGGAACCGTCCAAAAGGAAAAACATCTGTTTCCGGCACAGAAGACCAGCTTGCGAGAGAAAGAAGCGCGCTTCTCCTATTTCTTTATGCGGAATCGCGTATGGCAGGCAGCTTTGAAAGCCACTGGAGAGGCGAGCTAACCCCTGACCTTACGGCGTGGCGCGCTCGCTGATATAGACGGCTAAGAGCGCGAGGCGAATCGGAGCAATGGATTCACGAGCTTGCGAAAATGAATCGATGACTGCGCTATCGATCGCGCGTGAACTGGTTGCAGATGCAGGCGCGCCAAATTCGCAAGCGCTCGTTGGGATTGCTGGGATGTGGCTAGTTAGAGGTGGCTGATGTAGGGTTGGTTTAAGTGTGGTCTAGTGAAGTTGAATGGTTTTGGAGTATGGTTGTGGTTATGTTTCGATCAGGTTGTTGGGTTTATGAAATTGTAATTTTAGTTTTGATTGTTTTTTAATATTAGTTTTAATTAAATTAGAAGAGTTTTAAGGAGTTTTTATGTTTTTTATACGATTTATTTAACATAAGTAGATCAACAGTTTCATAATCTTTATTATAGAAACATTATGAATGTAATTTTTACAAAATATACATTTTTGTATATTATTTAAAAATTTATATATCATTTATTTTATTACAGATTTTCATGAAATATTAGCTTTGAACATAATAAATTATAGAATTTTCAAAAAATCTAAAATTTGTTATAGAATTTATTATATAGTGTTAGTATATTTAACTTGCTGTATATTCAAGAATTAAGTTAAATGTGCTCTCTACATAAATGAGCTTATAGTCAATTCTTAGTATCAACCTACTAAAGTTTAAACGTTTACAACCCTCATTCTAAGTCTGTTTCTGTAACTTTTTATTGTGATGAAAAATTTGAATTTAACTTACAAGAGCATAATTTTGTTTAACTTCAAAGCATTGTTGCTTGATAATAGGTTGGAAAATGAAGATTTATCGGGTCATGAACTCAAAATATAAAATAACAATTAATAACACAGATAAAGATAATTTTAATTTCGAGGTATAATTGCCAATTATACAGAATATGTTTTGTAAATTGTATAAAAATAAATTTTAGTATTTCGAATACATAATATTTCAATAAGTTTATGTCAAAGTTAAGATCAAGTCATTTCAATTAAAATTAAGACAAAGAAAGCCCATTTCTCTAAAAAATTACATAAGATAAGAAAAGAGAAAAGTGTCAAAAAGAAATTACAAAATTCATAGTATATTAATCAGAAGTATATTTATTTCTGATCAGCTTTAATCAATATTTAAAATTAGCTTTTGCATTAACATAATATAACAATACTCTAGGACTTGATTTATTTGTATTTAAACATATAAACAGCTTACAAAATGTCTCCAATAATTATCCCTTATAACTACGTGCAATATCCGAAAAAATTTTATTATTGAATAGGTATATAAGGACTAGTTAGTTAATAACTATTTAAGGACAGTAATGCACTAGTTCTATTTTTCGTGACATTCTTTGTGACCCTCTTACGCGTTTTAGTTCGAAAGGTACTTAGGATGCAACATCGAGTTTTCTTTGAAATTCTTAACAAAGCCGACGCCTACAAAAAAAAAACGGCCTATACTTGTAGGTTCCGCGCAGTTTTATGAATGAGAGCACAGTCCTGAAAAAGATTTCGATTTGAAGTTTAAAAAGCAATCGAAATTCCCAGGTGCACAAAAGAGGCGCTTTAAAGTATTCAGAACATAAAAAATGTAATTCTAAACCAGAATATAGCTTTGCCAGCCAAGAAGACATAAAAGAGGAGACGTAAAGAATAAATCATTTTCTGTACTTTCAAAAAAATTTCTTTTTTCTTGAAAATATTTTTTTTTATATTGGCGTAAAATTTGTAAGTATTTTCATGATGTTTGATGAGAAATTGTAAGTGTAAAGAAAACTATAATACATATTGTAATTACAATTCATAATTAACAAAGAAAAGTTTATAATATATAATATATCGAAATTAAAGAAATTAGTAACACAATGTATGATTTATGTATAGAACTTCTGATCTCAATTATTAAACGTAGTTTTGATTTTGAGTGATTCAGCATATATGTTTTGTTCGTGTTAATTTTTTACTGTTTTTCTACTATTATATCTGCAATGATGTGTTTAGTCTACATCTACAAAAGTAACATGTAAATAGGTAAAAAGATGTATATACTAACTAAAAAAGGCTTGTTTCAATTGGAAACCTAATCATGGTGTTTAATATACCTGCACATTGATACTTATACAGTATAAAAAAATAATCAAATTACATTTTAGTTTAATATTATATTCATAATTTTCAGATTGATTATTAAAAATATTGAATTAAAAAGTCAGGACACTTATATATTTGTAAAAATGTACTATACTTTTAGAACATTTATGACGAACGCAATATAGAAGGATACAAAATGAGAATTGACCTCAATCGTTTTAGTTTATAGTGAGGTAACTGGAATTTAAAAAATAAAATAATTTAACAATTTCATGAAGATTTAAAGTCGTTTTTAAATTATGAATTGTCGATAAATAAGAAATTTGGTATGCCGATAATTTAGAGCAACACACACATATATATATAAATTTTGTTCTTATTTTTTTTGTTACCTTATTATTGTAAAATATGTAAATTTACTGAGAAAAAATTTGAAATTTTGTAAGGGATTCTGAATTTTTACAAAGTAAATTTTGTATTTCCCTCCTATATATAGGTTATTTATAAATAACGAAAAAAGTTTATAATTTTGAATGGTATTAAATTTTTCATTGATAAATGTTCCTTTTATTATCTATAATAAACATAAAAATTACGTTTCTATAATATACCTTATTGATAATACAAGAAGCTAATAACATTGGTATAAACAAAATAATAAAATTAATATGATAAAAAATAAAAATAAACGATTTCGATTGATTTTTTTACTAACTTAAATCTAAACAAACAATTAATTTATTAAAAAATATGCAATTTGATTATATACCTTTGAACTTTAAATAAAGGCAAATGATTTACAATTACAACAATTATTTTTTGATAAAGTTAATCAAAATTTTGAAATATAAATGTATTAATATTCAGAACATCAATTATATTAAATAAAAATATGCTTATTATATGTATACAACTGTATTGTATATACATTTATGCATAATCACTGGTTGAATTTTTTTCATTTTTTTAATATATTTTAATAATATATTTAATTTTAATAATACATTTTTTATTTCTTACAATTATTTGAGAATCATAAAATATTAATTTATAATAGTTAAAAAAATAACACAATGTAAATTAGCTGTTTCGTAACAACAAATGTTTCAAAAATCAAGACAAGAAACATTCGTAAACAAAGAACTATTAAAGAACCCGGAAATCAGTATTTTTCTTAGTAAAAATCTTCACTGTCACCCAGTATAACCCGCTTTTTCTTATTAAAACCCCTGCTAACCCATCCCGCGTATTTATAAACACAACCCCTTTAAAAACAAAAACCAAAACAAAAACAAAGCACACACGCAGAATTTAAAAGGCCAACAATGCTCCAATCCAACTCATTCATTCACCCTCAAAAACCCGAAAAAAAAAACGCATCACCCAGAAATCCGAGATCCACCAACAAAGTGCACATACCCAGCACGCACATCTCACCAAAAATCCATCTCTGCACTCGCTCATCCCACGCGTCGCGGCCCCGCGCGTGTAAAAATAACGGCCGCCGCAGGGGAGAGAGCCGAGATCGCAGGCCAAATATATACCTATACATATACAAACGGAAAAGGCGCAGGTATACACTTACGTCTCGAAGCAGTTGACCGAGGCGACGGTGTCGTCCGGGAAGTGCGTTAAGGTATCCATCCTCGGCTCCGCTGCTCTCTCGCCAGGCGACACTTTTTTTCACGGATCGAGTTGGATTACCATAACAAACGCGTGTAATAATGTATTTGACGCGAGCTGCACGCGCGGTGAAACCGTTGGCGCGTCGCGCGGCGCGGTGTAGCTGCTGCTCTGTGGCTCGGTCTTTGGGACAATTCAAAAGTGTGCTTCTGGATGCGGCCACTCGCGGCGCTGGCTCGGAGTGCACTGGAAGGCTGGTTTGCGGATTGGTTGGAGGAGTGTGACTGAGGTGAGTTGCCAACGTGATGGATGTGGGAGAGGTTGGATTTTTGAGGTTTTCGAGACTGGGTTGGGGTAGAGGTGGGTGCGAGATTTGAATTTTTTGGTTGTTGGGGTTGTTTGGAGATGTGATTAGGGGATGGTTTTGGGGTGCGTTGTGTATGTTGTAATTTGGATATTAAAAATTTTAGAATTGTCTAAGTAATTAATATCTAAATAGAATTGTCTAGGTAATTGTTGATCTATTTATTTTTACTGCAAGGTATATCAGTTATTTTATAATTATTAAGTTTTCGAATAGTTATCGTGTACGCGTATTGACAAGGAAAATACCCATAATTAGAAGAAATATTAAATGTATTATTTGATAGTTTTTATCGTTGTTCTGAGGCCGTATTAATTAAATTGTACACATTTAAAAGTATGACCTGTCAAAAAAGGATTCTAAACTTGTTAGAAAAAAATTCATTTTCGCCGTCGTAACAGTATTGATTTTTGCAAAATTGGCTAACGCTAAGAATCGATATCTACGGGAATTATTAAAGTGTAAATTGTCTATAGGAACAATAAGAACAAAGGAAGCTGTCAATATCAAATACTTGCAAATGCAATTTTCCAAACTGTATGAAAAACTAGCATAGAAATGCTACGATGCTTATTTTTCGCAAATTTAAAAATCATCAATCATAAAAAATTCCTTTTTCAACCAACTAGTTACAAAAATCCGTATACAGGCATAATAATACCCAAGAATATAACACTCGACGCTTTGAACATAATCACAGTTGAGCATCAGCCCGCACTGGCAACGCGCCCGGCGTTGTTTTTTGTTAACCTCCATCCTAACCCCGGCTCCCGTAATCTCCCCCCTCGTTCTGCATCCTCGATTCCCATCCTTATCAATCCCCCCCCCCCTCCTCCGCCGAACCGTCCCCTCATCAAAATTCAAGAACAATAACCAACCCATCCGAAAAGCTCGAAAAGAAAAAAAAAATCGCAAAGCAAGTATATTATGTCTCGGCAACACATCGAGATCGGCATCCGAGTGCTGCTGGTGCTGCTGGTCTTCGTCCTCTGCAACGCCCTGGCCTGCAAGCTCGTCTACGCGATAATGTGGATCCTCCTACTGCTCGTCGGCTCGAAGCTCATCTTCGACGTCGTCCTGCCCAATTGAGAGAGAGAGAGAGAGGGAGACAGAGAGGCGCTGCAGTTTCGATTTCCCGCCGCTCAGCGCGCGCCTCGCCATGGAGTAGTTAGTGGGCGGGTCACTGCGGAACCTGCGCGCACACCGCATCAAGGAGAAATATAATAAGTGCGATATATACGTGTATATATGCGGCGTACGATACGTTACGTTCATGTAGGTGTATAAGCGAGCGTGCGCGGATAACATGGCAGTAGCGGGGCTGCCTCGCGCCAGGGACGATAAGAAAGCAGCAGCCGAAATGTGCGAGCAGCTGCAGCCTTGAGCTTAAGACTGTCTGCTTGTGTGTGTGTGTACGTGTGTTTGTTTGTGTGGCCGTCCGCGTGAGGAGCGAGAAAGAGAGAAAGAGGATCTAGTGCAGGGAGAACTAGTGGTGCGCGCGTGACGTTGACAGGTGGTTGACGGCGCCAGCCAGTCTCGTCGGCATCATGTTCGCGAATCTGAAGAACAAGATTAAGGAGGAGATTGGCAGCGACGTGTCCACGGTGGTCAGGAACGCGGGCACGGTGCGCGGGCTCAATTCCAGGCATGTGTCACAGGTAGGTGGACGATGAGTCATGGCTGTTTGTTTGATGATTCGGAGGGTTTGTTGATGTATATTGGATGCTGTGTTTGTCTTTAGACGGGTTCGACCAGCAGCATCAGTGGCTCTCAGATCTCGCTGGACGATAGGGAGGATATTGCTGGCTCACCTGTGCCCTCTAATCGCCTGAGGAGAGAGAGCAGTTTTGATTTAAAGCTCGGGGATGGAACTCCGCTGACTGCGAAGGATATCAAGAAGTTGGAGAGCAGGGAGGATGAGTGGAGGAGACGAATGCAGAAGAAGGAGACTGAGCTCTTGAAGAAAATGGAGAAGAAGGAGGAAGAGCACAGGATTAAGATGCTGGAGAAGGAGAAGGAGTGGAAAAAGATGCTGGAGAAGCATGAGAAGGAGAAAGCTAAGCTTGTTGAAGATAGGCTGAAGGCTGAGAGCGCCAAAAATACACTGGAAATAGCACTCAATGATGCAGAAGGTATTGACTTAGGACTTTATTGATCAGTGTATTTTTCAGCAATAGTTATTAATATATTTGTTTCAGAGTATAAAAAGAAATTGTATAGCTTTCAAGAAAATGCAGAGCAAATGGAGGGTTTCCAAACTCAGGAAATGGCTAAAATTAAGCATCTCGTAAGTTTTTTTTCTTAAACTTATTGTTGTCACTTATAAATGATAATTAATTATTTTTATCATCATTACAGTTACTTGCCAAAGAACAGGAAGTCGAAGATAAAGCTCAGCGATTAAAAGTAGCACAGACTGAAATTGAAAATTTGAAAACAGAACTTTCAAGACTGAGGCGATACGAGGACGAATTAAACAATGTTCAAGTGAGTTTAGTATAAAGTTATTTTTTTTTATAAACATCTATTTTGTACACTGATATGTGCTCACCAACACAAACTTATTTGTTAGTCTCTTAGTGAGCATTTTGTTAGTAACCTATTTTATGTATGTGTCTTTTTTACAAATTGCATACAATTACACATACATATTGTGTTACTATGACAGTGAATTTACCCTCGATACTGCACTTAAAATTCATTGACACTTATTTTCTTTTTAAATATTATTTTTTTTAAAAATATGCCTTTTATTTTTTAAGTGTTCCAAAAATTTTATGGCTTTGTGTTTTGTCATAGTATGTCTTTTTTCTGCACTACTCTCCCTATACGCCTACATTCCCTTAAAATTCTTACCTCCTAACAACTCACATTACATTCGGGAGTTTTTGGAATTATCACTCAAAAGTGACAAAAAACATGCTCCATTGCTCCAAAAAGGTTTTGCCAGAAACGCTGTAATAATTTTTTTTTTAAACTGTAATAAAATAAATTTCATTCATTACTTAAAATTCCTTTGAGTTCTGGTAAACTGATCTTTTAAGAGTTATGGATCATAAAAAAAGTTTAGCTGAGTAACTATTAGTGTGAAAAAAAGCATGAAGACCTGTTCTGAATCGCAAGAACTCTGGAGAATACATAAAGTGGAAGTTACCATTAATTTGCTGCTGTTTCTGCTGATGCTCGAGGTACGTCTTTAAAGCTTAGCTGCTAAACTGCTTGTATATTCTTTAAGCTCTGTGAAAATGTCAAAATTCAATACCAAAGAAAATTTAAATGATACATCTCTTAAAATTTCTTTTGTAAATCTTATTGTGCTGTTTGCATTTTTTACGTTCTTGGTGCTTTTTTTTAGCTTATTTTTTTTTTTTTTTTATTAAAAACTGTCGCTTTTAGACAGAATGTCTGGAAATGTAATATAAATTATTTGCTCTTTTCAAGTTTTAATCATTATACAATACTTATCTCTCTGAATTAAAGCTCCGCACATAAATTTGATTCAGCATGTAATTTAGCTTATCGCTTCCGGACCTTCGGTCACATATCGCTTCTGGGTGTCGTTAAACCCAAACCGGTCACGCTTTCTCACTCCTCCTAACATAAATTTTTTCAATTCCAGGATGAAATGGAATCCCTCCGGCACTCGACCCAGCGCGAGAAAGCCCAGCTCTCCAGCCAGCTCGCCCAGACCGAGGAAGAGGTTCGCCACCTAAAAGACAAAGTCTTCGTCCTCGAGCAGCGAGTCGCCCTGGAATCAGGTGACCAGGTCACTCTAGACGATCGCGTAGCAGATCTAATGCGCGAGCGGGCGCTATTAGAGCGCAAGCTCGAGGAGGCCCACCTACATCTGTCCGACATCAAGACCAGCTGGTCTGGCAAAATCGCGAGCCTGGAAACGCAGGTGGGCCGGCTGAGCCGGCAGGCGGGCGAGGAGGGCCTGGAGAGGCGGCGCGTCGAGCAGGAGAAGGAAGCGCTGAGGCAGAGGATCAGGGAGCTGGAGGCCGAGATCGAGGTGAACAGCGTGGTAATGGCCACGAAAGACGCTAAGCTTTTGCGCATGGCTGAGGATATCGACGAAATGGCCACGGAGCTGAAAGAACTCCGGGCCAACGTCGATGACGAGGTCGACGAGTTCAGTCGGCAAATCGTGAGTTACCGGGATTAGCGCCGCTCTGATGCACCAAATTTAGCGGTTACGTGCATCCGGCATGCGCGCACGGTCGATCTCCAGCTCGTTAATCGTGTTTACCTTTGTTGACGGCACAATCGAGCGCACCAAAAACTTGGGCCCGAGCGGGAGAGGCTTGGTCGAAGCCGTGATTTTTCCCGTCCAATAATCACCAAACGATTCCGTGCCTTATTTTCTGTGTTATACTTTATGAGCACTTTTGAGAAAAGTAGTTCGTTGTAAGATTGTATTGCTGTTTCTTTCGTCAGTTGAGAAAATACAGGAGAATTTTCTTTTTGTTATATCTGCATGTGCTTTCGATGCTTTATGCTTGGCAATTTTTTCTCTCTTCGTTTTATTTTTCTTTTTTTTTTCTTGTTATTTCACCTAAAAAATTATATGCTTTTTGATAATTTTGTAAAGCATGAATTGAGTAGAAAGAGCTGTAAATGATGCAGAGTATTTTTCTATTATATATTTAAATACGTTTTCGTACTGTTTGTACACTTTTGACAAATGATCGTTACAATTATTTTGTTAACAAACACTATTGTAAAATTGATACATATGTATATTTTTTATTTCTCAAATAAAGTGAAAACAAACATTGACATTTTTTCTTTGCTTATTTAGACCATCCCTATTTTCTAGTTGTATTTTATTTCAAGCTTTTACTTATCATTGGCTCACCAGATACCGAATATTTTTCCGTCCCCTTCACATCCTAGGGACGCAAAGATATTCTTTTAAAACGTATACCCCCAGACTGGACATCTGTACATATTTATTCACAATATTATGTAAAAACCAATACTCAAAATCCGTCAACATAACGTCTACGATCTAATTTCTCTTATCTCGCCAGGAACGCTCGACGCAGGAGCTCAGCGAGCAAAAAGCCATCACCGAGGAGGCTCTGGGCGCGCTGGCCAGCAAAGAATCCGAACTAAGCGAGGTGCAATCGAGCTTCGACGCCGAGAAGTCAAAAAGCCTGCTACTGCAGCTGGAGATCGACAGGCTAAAGGAGGAGCTGGATTCGGAAAAGTCGACGAAAACGAGCGTGAACTCTTGCCTGGAGAAGGAGAGGACCGAGAAGGACTCGGCGCTGCTGAGAATAGCGCTGATATCGCAGGAAGTGCAGATCGCCAAGCAGGAAACGAAGGCGCAGGAGATGGAGACGGCCGAGCTGCAGAGCCGGCTGGAGAGCGTCGAGGAGTTGCTGAAGAGCAAGAGTAAGGAGCTGGAGGAGGCAGCGAAAAGACTGGAAGAGGCCCTGCAGAGAATTCAGGACTTCGAGAAGGTGAAGAGGGATACGGAGATGCTGGAGGGTAATGAGAAAGTTTTGAAAACGAGCCTGTCGGATCTGGAGGAGCAGTTGAGCGAAAAGAATAAGGTGATTTTTTGTTTTTAAAATTTTACGGCTTTTATCGAGACGTATGTAGATTTTTTTTACTCTGGAGGTTCTTGGTTTTTTGAGTTGTAGGCGCCGCTCGTTCTGCTAACTTTTTTCTTTCAATTGTTATCGCAAAAAAGCAATGTTTTGCTAGCTTTTGTCAGATAAACGTTCTTTTCAAAATGAAATTTTAAATAAAATATTTAAATTAGACTTTTAAACAAAAAGAAAAAGTAACTAGCTTAACTCTATAGTCACACACTTTATTCAAGTAATAAAAAAAGTTATCAAGTAACATAAAGATAATAAGTTAAAAATACGATTAATATAAGTCGCCCCTGCGAACTGAAAAAACTAACATTTATTAAATTTTTCATATTTGTAACTTATAAAATTTTTTTTTTTATATTTTTCTAATCTTTTGAATAGACAAATTTCATTAACAGAAAGTGAAATATTAGTTCAAGCTTTATGAAGTGGCATATTTACAGCAGCAGCTGATTCATCAATTATTACTAAAGGTTATTCTTCAAGGCTTGAATCTTAAATATTTATAATCAACATCTTTAACGAGCATGCGCATATAAATGTTCGCACATATATAAACGTGCCTTATATTTTCCTTAAAATAATAGAAAATTAAGTTTTGAATTTAATTCAAAAGAATAAAATCAGTTTTATAAATTTAAGTAATATTTACTTTTAATATTTACACGGTGCTACTGAACTAACTAATAATAATTAAAGTTTAACATTGTGTGTATTTGCAACAAAAATCAAATCATTTAGTAACACTAATTAGAAATATTATAAAACATGACCATTTTACATCAAAAGTCGTTAAACATTGTTAAACGTAAATGTTGTTTAACATTTTGTTTTTGAATGTATGAAATTAAAAAGACTATAAAAATTTTTGTAATTTTTAATAGTTTATTTCGTTATTGTTATATTCATTATTTTTTTCATCATCTTTTAAATCGTACATTTAAATAATGCTTTTAATTTTATCAAATTCGAATTTAAAGATAAAAATTAACAAAATTCAATACAAAATATTTACTCGATTAATGCCGATAAAGTCACTCACTGCTTTAAATAAGGTATGTGGTTGCCTCCGCGACTTAGATGTTTATAAAAAAACAAAATTACTTATTCATTTACACTAATAAATAAAGATCCTTAAGTAGCGCTAAATAAAAAAAAATGAAAAATTCGACGTTCACTAATGCTTTTGAAATTGGATCTATCAATTAATCAATCATTAACGCAAATATTCATTCATTTCCAGACCATAAAAGTTCTTCAGCAGCGACTAGCGGACATGAAGAAGACTCTTCAGCGAGAACTCCGAGTACCCTCGTCTTCGCTGGATAGCGACGCCGAGCCCTCGGCCGCCATTCTCAATCCCAGTTCGTCCAAAACTGTCACTGCCAAGCATAACAATACCCGGGACGACGACGTCAATTTCAAATACCTCAAGCACGTTCTCATCAAGTTCCTGACCAGTAGAGAATACGAGGTATACTCACTAGATTCCTTCTTTGAAAATTCTTTTCTATCAACGTGCTCGACACGCCGAATGAGGTGAGAAGCGCACAAACAATAATCTCGCTTTGTCTATTTTAGGCTCTGCACTTAACGCGAGCTGTGGCGACGCTCCTGCACTTTTCGCCGGAGGAGGAGAGACTGCTTCAAGAGACACTAGAATGGAAGATGTCGTGGTTTGGCACCAGACCCAATCTGGGCATTGGTCAGACAGCTAAAGCCATTCCTCCGAGCTGATAGTAGAGTGAACTTTATTTTTAGTCCCGCGACGACGTTTAAAATTGTTATACTTGTATAGGTCAAACGCACTTTGGACTGTTCAAAGTGAACGGGAGAATTTAGAACAAATAGTTGAAGATGAATAAAATATCTTGAAGGTCGCCTTAATTGATTGAGGTGGCAGGGTGTCGAGAGCTTTATTGAAATTATGTGTAACGCGAAAAATGTTTGATACAGTGTAGAGCGAGTTAGAATGTTAATATTTTTGTAAAAAAAAAACAACAAATGGTTTTCATTCTGACGGACATCTCTTCGCTAGTTGGTTGTGAAAGTTAACTGCTCATTTCATTGCGCACACGTGAAATGCTTCATTCTTCGACCTCGCATGAACGATTGAAGACGAATAAAAACTTTTTTTTATCTCATCGTACGTAATTTATGAATACTGTAAAAATAGTAATATAATTTTAATTTATTGATTATTAATGAAAAGCCACAATTGTATGTATTTAAGAAGAGCATCGGAAGCGTAATTATCGATCATGAATAGATGTTAAAATTAGTTTTTAAATCACGAAGAATTTTATGCTCGAAAATATTGCAGTATTGTAGATTTTAAGAGAAACGAATTCAAGACCAGAATTTTCCCACGGCTGAATTTAAAATATAAAATGAAGCTTATAGCTGCTCTTCCGGTGACGTGCATCGTCGTATTATAATTCTATATATCTCCTTTAAAAATATAGCAAGTAATGCAGTGCAAAAAGTGATTATTATCATGTAGATACTTAATTTTCGATTAAACTGCTGTACAGTATGAAAGAAATTGTAAGAAATGAAAAGAACATTACTATATGATTTAAATTGTTCTTTATTTACATACAACAAAAAATGTCAACAAATTATCCACAACATTCAGTCTTACCCTTACATACAGTGATTTTTCTAAAGCCCCCACATAAGTAATAGTTTTAGTTATTTCTTGTTAGTCCTATAGTGCTTTAATTTCTTTTTTATAAATTGTGAAGCTACACCAATTTATTGTATATGAAGAGTTGAAAGTTATGACAATTTTAGAATATTACATGATGATTGTTGAATATTTTTTTTATTTTTATAATTTTTCATTTGATGCTTCGTACTTCGTACATTATAAAGTCATCTTTATTTAAAAAATAACGCGGAACAATATAAACTTAGTATACTGCACAAATTTTTATTTTATGAAATAAATGCATAGTATTAACTAAATTTTCCTACTCATTTCTTATGGAGGGCAGAATTTTAAATCACCTACAAAAGATTGCTGGATTCTCGCTATAATAAGAAAAATTCTAAAGCCTCTTTAGCTCGATGTCCCATTCCCTTTTTTAATATTTTACACAAATTCGCAAATTCCAGTGCACACTCGCGTGTACTACGCATACATAAATACGCACGTATAACGTGTATTACCAGAAAGAAAAAACCTTATTCTCATTTTCGTTAAATCATTTATTTTGTTGTTTCCTATTAAAAAGTAAATGTGAGTAGTTATTCAAGTTAGTTGTAACGTAATGGATCGAGACAAAATGCTCGATTCACGTTTGAGGTTTCGCACCGCTTTAAGGACTCGACTTAATGAATGTCGAAATGTAGTGCCAAATATAAGAATGCGACGATTAAGAGCGATATTGTTTATGAAATTGACAAGTTTTCCCTCTCGGCACTGATCGAACGAACGGATCCTTGACAAGACAGATTTTCAACAATCACTTTTCCGCTTTCTACAAAGAATAAAAATTAACTTTGGATTTCTCGTTCTCTTGCCAAAAGGAAAAAGCGCCTTAAATAAATGCTTGCAAATTTCGCTAGTAACTATATAATTGCACCCTTAAAGTAATTTTTTCTACTACACGTGTTTTTTACGTTCAATATTAGGAAAATATCTTCTACTAAGAAATAGCCTTGAATTTACTATTAAAAAAAAAACTTAACACAATTCGGGTGACGAGCGCTTCAAAGAACGTCTTTTAATGCAAATGAGTAATTATGTACTTAGTTACATTTTTATTTTACATCAAATAGAAACATCATCAATGATTCTATCGCATCGACACAAAATTATTTTATAATAACGATAAAGACCAAAACTCAACAAAAATAAAAAATGTTCTAAACTTACACATTCGTTTTTAACGAAATTTCACTAATACTGAAAATTCGACCTAAACTCAATCATCTCGTCTTGAAAAAAAGCGCATCGTCTCATCGTTGTCGTCGACAATTAAAAGCTCATTAACAGAAAACACAAGTGAGAAAATAGTACTTCAACAAATCATGTCGTACCCTCTCGATTGAATTCGCCGCCCATTGTGCATGAACATCGCGCGCGTGCTGGCTACCGTACACATTTGTACAGTTTGACGCTGAGCCGATGTTGCTTTGCAAAAGTAAATGCGCGCGTCCTGGTGCCTCGTTTTATAAAAAAATTTGTCTCCAGTGCGCGAGAATCGCCGCATCGACGTCCTCGTTCATCTTTTTCTCTTTTTTTTTCATTTTATTCTTTTTAAATTTTTTTTCACGCTTTATAGAGATTTTATAATGGTACCTACAGTTTATTTTTTAGCGTCGATGGGCAAGTATCGTAAAAATGCGAACCATCTCTTTTTCTCGAGTCAAAAGAACTACTAGAGAGTAGTATACGCAAAGAAAACGCTACTGTGTATAATTTCCCCATCCCTCCCCTCAAATACCACTTGACTTTTGTTCGCTTATTTTTTCTTTCCTTTTCTTTAAGTAAAATATCACGAAAGGTATCCCACAAAAGAGCTCAAATCGCTGGGTCTGACGTTCATTGAGGTCTACGCCATCGTAGCATAGGCATTGATATTAACGTGTTAATTTGTTACTATAGACTCTCACGCGCAAGCGCGTACGTGCGCGTACTCGGTAATGATCCTGCCGCTGACGCCGGCCAAGCAAAGAAGCCCTATTGGGTATGTCTGGTGTAGTTTTTTCCCTTTTTTTCTCATGCATGTGGTATATTTTTGTCGTGGTCGCTCGTAAGTTCCCATTTTTTCTTACAGCTTCGCCGTGCCGGATATAATCTCTTCATAAAGCTCGGGCGTCACTTCAACGTACTCCTTGTTGCCAGATCTAAAGTACACTTTGTCTTGGATCTTGTTGGGGTCGAAGCCCTCCTTCTGTAGGTTGATTTTCTTAAGCTTGAAAGTGCTGGTAAGCTCAAGCTCCTTTACAATTCTTAGGAATATTGGTCTCGCGTACGACGGCAAGGCCTTGTCCAAACCCTCAGCAAGGGCTTTGAAGTCCAGGAGACTATCTGGATCGACGATCGCTGCCATACCAGCTCTGCCTTCCATTCCGGGTACCTTTGGTTAAAATTGAAAATTGTCAGAAATTTTCTACTTAATTTATGCGAGAAATATGATTTTTATCGTAAATTAAATACGAATGAAATAAAAAAATAAAGTGAAATATTTAATGGTTTCTTTGTGAATTTTTGCAAGTAAAATATCTATTTATTTTATACATTTTTTAACTTAATCTCTTAAAAAATTATCTAATTTTAAGTAAATAATAAATAATAAAAATATAGTTATTTCATATTGCAAATCAATATTTTATACCTGAACACCGTAAACTGTAGTATCCCTGTATCCTGCTACATTGCTAACTACACCTTCCACTTCAGCAGTTGCTACATTTTCACCTTTCCATCTAAATGTATCACCAGTCCTGTCTTTGAAATAGAAGTAGCCATATTCATCTTGTACCAATATATCACCTGTAAACAAAAATGAATTAAGGATAGTTAAATATTTGATATTTAGTTAAACAAAATTTATAGAGTACCTTTTTATTCAACAAAAGTACTTGTCATAAAATATAATCAAGTAAGGTAAATTAACGGTATAAGACATAAAAATGTTTTATTTCAATAGAAATAAGACTGATAATTATTCTACGCGAGTGCGCTACGTGTCATATGAAACCGGAAGGAATAATTAAAGTGACAGCATGGCGTATTAATTTCTCTTACTACATAAATATATTCAAAGGTTTTTATTTTTAGATTTGATTATTTTCAATATTATATAATATTAGATTTATATTATTATTTGTATTCACTAAAATTTTAATTTGCAGTTGATGATAAATCAAGAAAAAAATAAACAAATTTTCGTTATTCCATGCGTAAAATATATTAAAATTATCTATATTTTTTATGATCAATAATATTTTATTACTTTTCATTTAATTGAAGTTTCTTCTTATTTCATGTGTATGAAATTTAATTTAAAATTTATTTAATTATAAATTTCAAAGATTTAAAAAAATATTTTTTCATAACAGTATGTATAAGAAAGCGAAAACATTCTGTTTTAAATATGAGCTAAGCCAACTTTATGCACATTAAACTAAATTTTTTTTTTAGATTTGGATTAGATGCATCGAAAAAATTTTTAAACCAATAAACTTACCAGTTAAGAAAGCCTTATCGCCATTAACGAACACATTCTCTATCGTCTTCTTCCTTGACGCTTCTTTATCTAAATAGCCATTGAACTCTCTAGACGCGTTACCTTGCTTTATCAATCCTATTAACATACCTGGCTCATCTGCAATAAACATAGTGACAATAAAATAAAAATTATATTTTAAATACTGTATTATCATTGTGTACAATTTTATTTGAGAAAGTTCAATACGCACTTGGTTCTGCTCGTATGCAGAAGCCATCCGGACCTCTAATGGGTTCGCTCGTTTCCGGATTAACGCGTATCACCGCAACTGGATGAAGTGATTTTGGTAAGATTGACGGTACAAAGCCGACAGCACCGACCGTGTTGTCAACATTCACTGAAATAAAAATTATATTTCATATTATAGCTTTAATTATACTTTTAATTGGGATGATCATTTTGAAAATTTTAATAAAAATTATAAATTTATTTATGTTAAAAATCTTTTTGATAATTCCTTTTTTTGATTCATTTTTATGAAACAAAAATTTTTCTTTCCTTTTTACTGATATTACGTGACACAAATATTAATATTCTACAGTTTCGTCATAAATTTCTAATTAAAAATGATAGAATATAAATAATCTATTTAAACGTATAAAATTCTAATTCTTAATAAGACTCTTTTAATTTTTAATAAAACATTAATATCCTAACTTAAAAACTTTTCAATTTTTTTAAAGGTAAATATGAAAGGATCGAGCACATATCTATACGAAATATTTTATGGGAACACAAGAATTAATCAGATTTGGGAAAAATTTTTTTTCTAAAGATTGTATGTTTTATTCGAAGCTAAGGTTGTCTGATTTTCAGAAAAACCACACTGATTTTATTGAAAAAACTATAGACAGCAAAATATTATTATCGAAACCTACGCTTACCGAAATTTTAACATGAATAATTTTTTTGACAAAGTTAGTAGAATTTTTCTGAAAATAATGTTTACTGATGTAAAATTTTGGGTTCTCGATTAATACTCTGTATAGATGCTATCTCACTCTTTCACTTTGCCTTAATTACAAATTGTAATACATTCAATATATTAATTTTTATAAAAATTAGTCTCTTTTATATTAATTTACAAAATGTACTTTTTATTTAAATTCAATAAATATTAAACATAATAATTTTAATATTTATATATTTTTATAAAATATTGTAATTTTTATTTAAAAAAAAAATTAAAATTGTAAAAAATTGACATAACTTACCAATGTTAGCGTTGCCTTCACTAGAACCGTACACTTCGTTAATTTGCTGAATTTTAAATCTGTTGACAAAGTTTTGCCAAATTGTCGGTCTCATACCGTTGCCGACCATTAATCTTACTGGGTGAGTAGTATCTTCTGGACGAGGTGGCGCGGACAGTAAGTATCGACACATTTCGCCAATGTATTGCGATATCTAAGATGAATAAACATAATGTTTAATTAAACATAATAAATCCAAATGATAAGATTTAACAAAAACTATCACTAACCGTGCAGTTGTATTTTATGCAGTCAGTCCAGTATGCAGTAACAGAGAATTTTGTTCTTAATACACTAGGTATTCCCTTTACTAATGCACAGCCAGTTCCAACAATTCCTCCAGACATGTGGTAAAGAGGAATGGGATTGTAAATAATATCGCTTTTTGGTTTTAATCCAAGCATATGGTGTGTTGCAGTTTGCACCAATAGATACCTAGACAATTTGGAAAATAAAAAAATTTGTAATAATTAAAATAATTTTTAACCATGTTAATTTTTATCATATTGTGATATCAATTCTGTAGTTGTAACTTTAGAATTGTAGCAAATATATTTTCTAACTTTATAGGCTTATTCAAATCATTTTTTTTTAAACAATATCATATTCGCAAGATCCAAAAGAACATTTCGTTATACATTATTTATGAAAAATTTCTAAGGCATTTGATGTACATGAATCAAATCTTTTTTTTCCGTAAAAATTTGCAGCAGTCGATAATGCTATACGTAGACGCCGATACGTATATAACAATGTATGTATGCAGCTATATTCTAGTGGTAATCTCATTCTCTTAGAGTTGTGAGGTCTCCCTGACAAGATTATGGATCTTTCATTATCTTGAGTACCGAACGCCATTTTCATACTAGCTTTAAATGTGTTATGCAATCTTAAATGCAACTATATTGAAAATAAGCTAAAACAGTTTTTTCTATTATTGTATTTGTTTAAAGAGCCTTTCATAATGAGATTTCACGTTTAAAAAATTGATTTTTAATTATTAATTTTTATTTTATTAAATTATATATTCTTTTAAATTTTATCATTAATGGATCAAAAACAATAATCATTACATAATCAATGATGATTATTGACTTCAAATGTTCTGTCTGGAAATACACTTTGTATTTCGTAAATGAAAATTGTAAAATTCCATAATCAACTGCGTATTATACGATAGCCGCATTGATTAAACAAACGGTCTATTTCAACTTGCGCTTTTGCATTTTTAGCGGTGACATTTAATCAGAACTAGTCCTGACCTACATTCTATCAATCAATAAGTGTGAAATTTAAATAGAATATTCGTTCAAGTGTTGAACCCACGGAAACTTCATTTTTAAATCTTGAATAATAAACAGTTTAATTTGGTATAACTATCCTGCTATTCACTTGATTTTATACACAAGACATATATTTTTAAAACATCATATACAGTGAAATAAAATACATTTCATTTTCTAAGAAAAATTTCAATGCGGGAGTGAAACTAGATATTTTAATAAAAATTAATTAAGGTATGGGAATTTTTTTTAATAATGTTCTTACATAAATTGAAGTCGAAAATAACACAAGACAAATTAATTCAATATTAAACGAAGGTATTATATTGTAACGAATCCTAAACAAAACTTACCTGGAATGAGGGAACAAAACGGCTTTAGGCAAGCCGGTAGTTCCGCTAGTGTAAATGTAAAGAAGATTGTCTTTGTAACCCGGTTCCTCATCGACCACCGGCTCCTTGTTACTGGCTCTACACATGATATCGTCCAAATCCTGAGCGCCATCCTTGCACAAACAAGTGTTTCTGCATCCTTGTCGGTACCTTTCGATACCCTGCAACGAATTAATTACTTCGTCGATTGCTGAAAAGAAAATTGTATTGATGATTAATTGTTATATTTAAAGTCTAAAGTAAAATTTTGATTATTGATTTAACTAAAGAGATTCTATTGGAATTTTCAGTTGTTACGTAAGAGAATGAATTTAATCATATAATTATTCATTTTTATAATAAGATTTAGGATAAGAATTGATGTCCACGAAGTTTTTTGTGATTAATATAATATTAAAGATTCAAAGTATATCACTAGAAGAGACTTATTAAATGGTTTAAATCATAAGCTTTGCAAAAATCCATTACTTAGACGTACAATATCTCATATTTAAATATTTATTCTCTTTTTACGATTGTCCACATACGTGGATACGCATTCAAATCAATATTGTTACGTCATTCTTCTATAAATAAATTAAATGGAAATATAATCTTCGATAAAATGCAGATAATCAGCTAGGAATGTTCAAACTTTCAAATTACTGTCAAGGAGAGAACCAGAGGCGAAAGTGCTTTGTCAAATTGTAAATATTAGTAGCTGCGAATTCAGATAATAATATAGCTACTATATCATTAGAAAAAAATATTTTCCAATTCTTTAATTTTATTTTTTTCTTTAAATGTTTCGATACTACCTTTTAAGAAAGCTTAAGCAAATACTAAAATTGTCCAAGTTCTAAGAATTCATATAAATCTATTGAAACCGTAAGACACGGGACTTCTTATTTTAACTAAACAAACCATAGTAAAGTTTCAAAAAAATCACACTTCGTATCATACATTCATCTAACAATGAGGATCCTCCTAATTATTTTTACTTCTTAAGGGGAAGCAGTACAAAAAACGTCCCTTATGTTATTGGTCTTAGCATAATTGATAATAATTAATTATTCATATTTATTTTCAAATTTTCATGACTTGACACACAAAGATAATGTTCTTATCTACT
>UELX01000473.1:0-76485 GCA_900480035.1 Eupelmus urozonus
ATGTATACATGTTCAAGTGGAAATAGATGCTGTGCCAGAGGGATAAGAGAATAGTTGATACTCTGGAATTTCAGTTGCGATAAGCCGCGCGGTATCGTTTCTGCAATTGGCCGGAGGAGCATAAAAAGCGCGCGCTTTCCCAGTAATTTCCGCGAGATTACGAGTGCAGTCGAGTTTTGAATTAATTTGATCGCGAAATAATTATACATGGTGCGCGTAATTGTTGGATGAAAGAGGAGAATGCGTGTGCGAGAGACAGAGGGAAAAAAAGAGAGAAGCGAACTGCAGCGCGGAGCTTTCGTTTTACCTTGTCGTTTTGACGTGATGCGGAACCTGTTTTACGTAAATTGCAGCCTGTTTATTGCTAATGAAACATAATTAAAAACAAAATTGTGCTAGAAACAATATTAATTTACGAATTACGTACGTTCAACGACATTAATGATTGCCGTGAATTGCTTCGAGAGAATAATGTCGTTCTATAGTTGTTTGAAATTTTATATTCCTGGATTTATTAAATTCAAAGTTTTGGAGTGTCGGTAGGCTATTTTTTTTATTATTTTAGTTTTTATAATGTTAAAAAATTTTTGGTTTGGTAATATCAAGCACTCTGTATCATAAAGCAAATAGTAGTAAAAGCTAGCAAATTTTGATAGGGAATAGATAAAAATCATATCTTTATTTATAGATGTTGATAGTGCGAGATTGTAGCCAAACATACAATGATAACTGTTAAATTTGTCTAAGATTATCGGTTTTTTATTTGATTCAGTAAAATTTCATTTTTATATAAGTATCTTTGTGTTTCATTATCTTAGCAACCTCAGATGTTTAATTTTTACATATTCATATAATTTTACACAAACTTATATGAATTGATGATTTCATTAGAATATTTGAATGTATAATTAAATTAACAACTATTTATGCAAACTTTATATTTTTATTGAAGTAAACATTTTTTAAAAAGAAATTTCTTTTGCTTGTTGATTTTACAAAAGTTTTGATTTTTAAAGATCGTAATTAAACTAAATACAAATTATTGATATTCTGAGCTTTATTTTAAGCACATATTCAAATAAACACTGTTTATCCAACATTTTTCATTCAGCGTAGAAAAACATTTTATGCATCGCTAAATACATAAAATTAAACTGGAAGAAACAAGCTTACGTTTGTTTTCTGTAAAATAAAAATGTTTTTACAAATTATAATTGTTTAAAATTAAGTAATAAAAATGCAATGAAAAGTAGTGCTTCAATTTTACCATATTTTATACATTTTTTGATTCCTAACTGTAAATTTGTGTAACTTTTGAAGGAAGAAAAATATTTTAATTCTGCAAAAAGCAAATAAAAGTTCGATTCTTCTAATTTAATATTATGTATTTATAAATGCGTAGAGATTTTTCTGGGCGAAATATTTCTTTAAAATAATACTAAAAATATTAAAAACTTGTGTTTGTTAAAAAATGAGAGTCTAAAATTTTTGTATTCTTTACAACTTGACATTTAATTATCTTATGAAATACCATTTTAGATTTATAGAATTAAAAAAAAGAATTAACAAGCTCCAAAAGTCTGTAAACATTATTTAAGAATTTTTCTGCATTTGTAACTTATAATTGCTTTATCATGCCTCTTAATTTACAAAGTATACTTAAATTATATTAAAATATTAATAATACAGTACATTTTTACAATATATTTACATTCAACGAAACTAATAAATCGTAAAAAACGTGAGACTCCTCTACTTTTTCTCTCTCAAACGAATCGTCGCTATGAGCGACACAGGCCACATTGATCGTAAATTTTTTTCCTCTCTCCGGGCATGCCATCATCATGCAAGCCGCAGCCTCAATGCCAGCAGTATAACAGCATCGCCGCGGGAGGAATTGCGCGAGTTATATTGTCGGGGGGAGAATCTTGGCAGGCTCGGCTTATACACCCCCGAGGTGAAGTGTATAAAAAGCGCAAAAAAAGGGCCATAAGAAACGTGCCCAAACGAACGAGCCTCATGTGTGTGGATCCAAAAGGAAAGACGCGCGCGAACAGTCGGAGAAAAATCGCGGATCTTAGCCAGCCGGTGGCGCGAATATAGCGTGCCAAGGACCGACAGCTACATCCCTACAGGAGTAGAGTCGCGCGAGAAGAAGCAGCGCCAGAAAAGAAGACGCGTTGGATTCAGAAAAAAAGAAGGAGCCCCCGGATCCATACGCGAGACGAGCAAAAAAGCGAGGAGAAAAACAAGAAGGTTAGTGAGAAGAAATCGATTGAAAAATGCCAGATCTCGCGCGGACTGGCGTTTTTGGTCGCGCCGGGCGCATCGAACTTGCGCCGAGAGGAAAAAGCTCAGTCTGCGGAGACACAGACGCGCGGTGGCGTGGCTGTGGGGAAAAAAAAACAGTCGCCGCTGCGGATGGAAAAAGGCCAGCGTCGGCGAACTTTTGAGCGAAGCGGAGGAGGCTAGAAGAGCCCACCGCGGAATGCCGTGTACGGGAGAATGGCCGGGAGCTTTCGGAAAACACGAGGGGAAAAATAGCGGCTAGCGCGGGCTGCACTTGCTTTGTTTTGTTTGTTCGAAGTTTTGTAGCGTAGGTGAGAAGAGAGCTTGGTTTACGGCTGGTGTGCGAGGATGTGAGAAAAAATAATCTATAATACGTGAAAAGAATTATTTGAAGCGAAAAATAATTTGGAAATAAATAAAATTTATCAAAATCTGAATACATTAGGTCATTTATATAAATACTATACATTATTTCAATATTCATTGTTTTGAAAGAAGCTCAGAAACGCAACACACCTTTTCACTGCTCCCTACAAAGCGAGCCACTAGATCACGTCTCCGCGCTTGTTTATCGAGAAGCCCCGGGAAAATTAGCAAAAAGCCCATTTTTCCCTGATGAAGCGCATTTTTTGCCGTTACTCTACCGTTGCTCTCGCTCGATCGGATATCGTCCCACTAACGGCCTCACATGCATCAGCCGTAGCTCGCGCACAGCGCGCAACCAGCTCGTACTTTTCGCGGGGAATTAATGACGCGTCGTTCGCTGGCATCTAATCTCGAGATGGACGATCCTATTTGATATCTGACAGGCTTATCATCCAGGGCGCGAGCTTGCGGCCGCGAGATACATGCCGAAAATTTATCGCCTCGCTGGAGCCGCTCTATACAGTGTCTAGCTGGCTGCGCTTGTGCGTAGCTACACGCACGCGTGCAGCGAAAAGCTGTCGGATGAAATTGGAAAGGCGAAAAAGCCAGTCGCGTATACAGGAGGCCAAAGTGAAGCGGAATTTTTCCGCGCGACAGCAAGTAGTCTCGTTTGTTTCGCTCGCGGCGGGGGCAAAAACAGGGGGCTGGCTTGACTGCGGGGAGAGTTTCGCGACTCTCTGCTAACTTTTGGTGCGTCCGCGTTCTCTTTTCCGACTTTTTCGACGGAAGAATTGGCTGATGTGTTCGATGGAGGCGCGTAGGCGGATGGAACTTGGCCGTGCGAGCTTGCGATTGGTAAAAGCACTTCTTTGGAATGTAAATAAGTTTTTGGGAAAAAGTAAGCCAATCCGTCTTTTTGGCCCTCTACATTTTCTTTGATTCCACGTGCGACAAAAAAACTCGCACAAAACCCTTCAGAATTATTTAAAATTTTTTCCACCGTTTCAAAAAGGTAAGCATTCCACCCGAAACATTGAATTTTTCAACAGTACATGCAGCTCGCCAAAAAGAAAGCAGCCACAAAAAAACCCCTGAAAAAAAACTACGCCAAGTCAAAGGAAGAAGCGGTAGAGAAAAGCAGAAGATAAAGATACGCCGCAGAGAAGAAAAGGAGGGGGCAGGCGAAAACTACAGCGCGCAGCTGAAGCGGAGAATCGGCCAAAGTTGATCTCATGCAGAGATAAAATGACCCGACGTAGTGGATCCTCTCGAAGATCGCGTCCTCGCACAAAGAGGCTGATCGTCGAGAGGACCTCATCCTCTTTTTGGCCGAGGCGATCGAAGAAACAATTCACTCGATACGGATCAAGGAAGTGCGCGAGCGCGCCAACATGAAAGGTGGACCTCTTCGTGCGCGAGGCGAGCTTATATTGGACCGTTGGCAAAGTTTCGATGATGTTATCCAAGAGTAGTCTTCTGGATGTAATCTTAAGGCACTGCCAACCCTTTTTTACTTTCGGAGTCTGTATGCGCTTGAATTTTTTTAATCGATTATCGATTGTGTTATAGGAAAGAGGGTTTGCGCTGGGTGATATGGAAAATGAAGTCTTGATGATGATTAGCTTGGTAAATCAATTTTCGTGCGCGAATGGAATTTGAGAAAGAATGTTTATTAGTAATGGATGATTGAAAGAGATGTCTTATAGTTCGAATAGTAATATAGATTTGATGATGGTTACAATTGATAAAAGTAGGAAAAACGTTAATTTTGTATGCAATAAAATTGTAAGTAGTTTTTATAATTATATTATATGCGAGTACGGCACGCAGTAAACTAGATACTGATGTAATATATATTCTATCCTTAAATTCGATGTCATACGGTGGTGAAATAAGTTTCCGCTTCAGCTGATATCATTTAAGCCTGTTGCTTTCAGAGTGCATCAAACGACTTTATTGCAGTAGGGAATTTTCTACTAAAAGATTAAGACATGCTTTTACGCTCATGAAATATTATACTGTATTTATAAGCACGTAAACACATCATTACTCCGAGAGCTTGAACTATATTTCGCTAAATGTACATTAAATGGACTATTAAATATGTGAACTGAATTAATTATTACATCAACTATAAAGCTTCTGGTTATTAAACTAAAAATTTTATTCTCTACAAAGATCACGTTTTACTTTTAATACAAATTTTTTTATTTATCCCCCAAAATCTAAATCATTAATAATTTTTTGCAAAGAAATTATGCATCTCAAATACGCAAAACTAAAATATTATAAACTATCAATAAACCATCCGTACAGTCTCGCAATCCCAAAAAAGAGATGTCACCTCGCCTTTTACTTCTCCCCACGCAACGTTTCATCATTGCAAACACGCAATAAACTTTATGAATTTACGCCTGCGCGCAGTGTAAAAACGGAAAAACACACGTCAGCCGTAAAACGAAAGCGCCGTAGGCTCCCCGAGCTGCAACTTAGGTACTTACCCACACACACATACCCACACGCAAGCAGCAAAGAAAGTAGGCTCGCGATATTTGGCGTTCAGCAATAAATCAACCAACAGGTAGAAAGGCCAGTTGGCGCAACTCGATAATAATTATCGGCCGAGCAGCAGCCGAGCATTCGCCTCTTTTACGAACGCGCGAATAATTCACTCTTGCATCTTCTCCCCTCGCATATCCCGGCAACATCATCATCGCGAGTGTAATCGTCGTCCCCGATGACTCCTCGCACGTGCGTGCGTTATGCACACGTTCAAAAACTAATTTATTCGAGTCGCGTGCGGCCGGGGATCTCGGACGTCCTTCTTTATTTTCTCGGGATTCGTCATTACCAGGCCTTTCTCTCATTATCGCGATTTCTCGCCGATTGATGTCTTTCTTTGCCAACGGGGGGATGTGCGTATATACGCTTAAATATGTAGATATGCGTGCCGGGGCGATGCGCGGAAGGAAAGCGGCGCGGCGAAGAGCGTAATTATTGAATGAGCTTTGCCAATGAAATTATCTCGTTTTTTGAGCGCGCGCGCGTATACCCGAGGCTCTTGCGCATACATTAAAGCGGATTAATTTTGCAGCGCGCCGTAAACTACATAATGCGGTAATATCGTTACATTATACTTTTAATTTATACGTTTCTCCTTTCGCGCGGCTTAAACAATGTTATTACGGATATTAAAAATTCAGGGGTTCTGGTACGTGCACTTTTACGTGTTATCGATAACAATGTTACGTTGATATGTAGCTGGCGTTTTACTGATATTGTTATATTGTTACGCTGTTTTGCGAATTTATGTCGTAAATGAGGCTTGGCTTTTAATAATCGAGCGCACTTTAATTTTTCATGCTAGTAGCTCTTTTTCATTTCGCAGCTGGCGGTGATAATAAAAACGAAGCTGCGACTTATCTTTATTGACCTAGTTGCGAAATGACAGACTATTTATGTTTTGCGTGAAATATCGAAACGTGAGAAGTAGTGTGTTTTCTTGGCTTACAAATGTTTATCTGTATAAATTGAAATGCAAGAGCTGGAATTTAATTTGTGGAAGATTATCTAACGTTACAGTTTAAACATTATTTACAAAGTATATGAAAGCAAATTTTTGTATTCAATCATTTTAGAGTAAAAATTTAATATCTAAGGCCTGTCTAGCTGAAAATCTTTTTAGATCTTACTCTATCGCCTAACTAATTTTAAATACCAAATTATAGTAATTTTTTTTTTAATAAAATAAAAAATGAGATATCAAGTTTTTATATTATGCCTCATTTTAATCAAAATAAAATTTTAAATCAATTTCGATTAATATAAGTTTATTTAGGCGTTTATACACGTCTTAATTAGGCTGTTACATGAACATAGTTTGTTGAACAAAAAGATATTTAAAAGTTTGCAAACTCAATTCTTGAGCGAATCCGTACAAACATGTTAATAACCCTGTAGAAATTTAAATCTATTTATTATACTTAACCTTACAGCTTACAACTTTTCTTAATATTATAATTACAGGCTAATTAGACAGTAATTAGTCAAACAAGTTAGGCCCTAGTTAAACCTTAGACACGCTCTAAATTAAATCTCACTAACAAAAGCCTAATCAAGCTCTAAGCAATTATCTAATTAACCCGTTAATTAACATTACAAGCAATCTCTCACAGTCCGACACTCAAGATCATCCCTCCACCCCTAAATACCCTGCAGGCGTATCTCCACCACCGCAATCCCACCAACCCCAATTCAACAATATCAAGAAAAACTTTCTCGCTCGCTCAAACTTGTGGCAAATAAAATAGCCGCTACAGCTCGCCGCGCATCACAGCCCTCCCACCACCTTCCGCGCAGAGAACCGGTATTCATCTCCCACGCGTCCCGCGTCAGGCAGCTCGACGACAGCACTGACGAATATCGCGCATTAATAAAAGCTCGCTCGGCAGTGTCTTTCCCAGCGTGGGCGAATTTCATAAAGCGCGGCTGGAAACCGCATGTTTATGACAGGCATATCCTATACATACACATACCCACATCCGCACTCGCATCTCACTCTTGCATGTAGCAACAATCAGCCCCTCGGCTTACGCCTCTACATACACGTCCAATATAACCCACCTGGCAGCTATAGGCTAGCAAGACGAACGAACCTTCGGACTTTCTTGCCTCTCTTGGATTTCCGCTCGCGGAGCGGCCGGAAATTCGATTCCCCTGATTTTCGGGGGAGTCGCTGAGCCGGCATAGGCCGTTTCTCGCCGAGGTACCGTTGCATCGATTGTCTCGCTCCGGGAGAGCCTGGCGGTGTAGCGCGACGTGTAAATGGAGCGAATCTGACGCGGAATATTCGATACCCGCGGCGTAGCTGTCGAGTACTCGCAAATCTTGCCGCGCCTCGTGTCTACCTTGTATATAATGGAATTCCCCCATGTAGATACGGATAAACCGGCGGCGGTGTTTGCTATTGCGTGTTAATGGAATATTGGAAACGAATGTTGTTCTTCGGCTCTCTGCATTCGCTAATTAAGCGAAGAAGCCAGAGCTTTGGCATCGTCGGCAATAATACTTTAATTAATTAACAAAGTTGCGCAAAAAGCACGCTAGAGGGCGGCACTAGGCTGTCGGCCTTATTATCACTATTACAGTCCTCGTAACTCTCCCGACTCTTTGTTTCGCGCGGCCTGTTTAAGCTCCTCTCGGCCGCGCTAATTAGCAGTAGCCCCGAAAGAAAAGCTCTCTCGGGCGAGAATAGCGTGAGAAAGAAAGGGTATATATCTACATTAGAAAGCCTCCGGCCGGCCGCGAGGCGCGAGCCATTGAACCGCGCGCTCGCGCTGTGTTTTGAAGGGTCGACGAACCCCCTGGCTGAGCGCGCGACCGAGCGCTTAAATTCCTTGTTTACCAAAGTGAGCGGCGCCAGGTAGTCGATATGCCGAGCGTTGGTCCACGGCCAAAATGCGATGTTGTGTGCGCTTATGAGGGAGAGATCGGGGTTTGTCTAGGCGCTAGGGGAGGTGGACAATGCCGCGGCTGGCTGTGTTTTTCTGCTGTAATAGAGCCAAGAGGCTGGGTTAAGTTGGTTGAAAAATTGGTGTGTGATTGAGTGTGGGATTTTTTGGGTAGGGATTATGACTGTTTTTTGGTGATTATGGGGGAGAGGATTTATAAGATTGCAGGAGGTAATTTTATGGGGTTGGATAATTTGATTTAGTATGAAGTACTTATTTGATTTTATCGTTTGTAAGCTATGTCTGCATCAAGTTTATGTGCTCGCTGTAATGTCAAAATAATTGTACAATTATTGATTATTCAGTATAGTTAAATTTATTAATCATCGTATCTCATTGTTATTTAATAAGCTTGGATTATGTGATTACAGCTTAAATAATTATAAATTTGAAATAGTAGCATTAAATGATAAATTTCAAATATACATACGACGTAGTTATGACTATAAATATAATTAAACTTTTTTTAAGATACAGCATGGTATCAGGAAAGAATAATTTAATATTAGATAACGTAATTTAATTTACTCAGTCCGTAATTAATTAAACTAATTTATTAAATCCAACATATTACTTATTTAGCACTAAACACAGATTAAGCATTAATTCATTCATCAACAAAATGCAGTATTCAACCTAAAGTAAACCAGTAGTAACAGACATTTCCACTTATACAAAATTTCACTCCAACCCAAATCACGTGCGCAGATGCCATTAATAAAAAAAAGAGTAACATATCAATAATCCATCAATCTCTCTCAGCTCTTAAAAAGCTTTGTCCTCATCGCTTTCCCCACACTCTCCTCGCACTTACGTAAGAACGCGCAAGACAAATCCTCTCTCTGCGATCTCTCCTCTCTCAAGATAAAAAGTCCAAGCTGCGAAATTGCATCCCAACCACGCACACATACATACCCTCCCTCTCTCTCTCGGCAAGATAGAAGCCAGCTTGTCAATTCGTCTTGCCAGCTCTCGTACATACCCGGCACTTTCGTCCACGGCGCGCGCGTGTACATATACACACGGGGCCGATTTTCGAATCGCGCTGGTGTATGGACCCATCTGTTCGCGCGCTCCTAAAACTGTTGCGCTCGCGCGCTCTCCCGTTCGCGGGGTGGCTGACCTCGGCCGGCCAGGTTCATCGTCCTTTCGCGCGGGCCAGGCCCACTCTGCGCTTTTTTGCCGATCCCCACCACTTGTTCCGTGCTGCAGCCTAACAGAGAGAGAGAGAGAGAGAGCGAGTTTCTGCTGCTGATGGCCGAGGAGGGCCAGCAGCCGAAAAGCCGGACGAACATTCGCGGATATACGCGATGATGCCGATGCCCCTTGTACGCTAGTTCAGGATAGATGTAGGAGTGGGTGAGTGATAAAAACGTATAATTGCTGCGGGTTTGGAATTTCGAAGCGATGGCTATTAAGAGGTGTTTTTTGCGCTGGAGATACGGATCGGGAGGTATTGAATAAACATCTTAATCGCGGATGTATATGTGATGTCTTATGCGGTGAATGATTTTTTGTTAGATCGTTTAGTTGTGGTTCGGTGCGATTTAGGAAAATAGTTGTTTTGAAGGTTTTTAAATTTAGTTTTGGTTTCATACCTTTTACTTGATATTATGATATTGATTTGAATTTGATAAGATACATTTTAAACTTGCTCAGTAGATCGGCATTAAAATAGATTGACGTATAAAGGTAATCTGTGAGAGTAATATATTTTAAAATAACAAAATCTAAAATTGGAATGCAAATGTATTTTAGCTCTTTTATAATTAGAATCTTGTTTATAGGTAGATTCACTTAAATTCTTTTTCTGACTTCCCGCCAACACAAATAAAAGCAAACATTAATATTTACATAAAAAGTAAGCTGATTCGAGCACACTATTTCTAAAGAAACATTTTATAGCTTGATTTAAACGAATAAACTATTATTACATTACCTTAAACATTTGTTGATACAATAAACCTTTATCTTCAACTTCAATTACAACTCCAGCAAAGCATACTAGCGTAAAAGGGTCAGTCCGCAAAGAGAGAAAGAGCGCACTATGAGAGAAGGATGCGGCTTAACCCCCGAAAAAGCCGCGGTCTTCAGAGCGAGCAAAAGAAATTATAGTTATTTACCACTGGACTCTCCCTCTTTCTCTCTTTTCCTCTCTTTCTCCCTCCCTCCCCTCCTCCCCGCTCTTACAGCATTCTCTTTGGATAGTCGGTTATTCCGCAGTAGTACCTCGCCCCTCCTGCGCCTTTTTGCGCGCCTACGAAACGCGCAAATCTCTTTTTCTCTCACACACACACACGTGCGCGCATAAACAAAGACACAGAGCTGCGGAAGCGCTCGCAAGACACGTCGTTTTCGCGAGAAAGCGATGATTGTCGCGGGGCTGTATCGAGAAAGGCGCGCAGAGCGGAGATTAAAGAGCGAGAGGCGGTTCTCTATGGCCGTATACTTTCTTCCGATATGGCTTTCAAAATTCCGAGTTATCGCGCCTCTCCGTGATCCGGCTCCTCCTCGTTCCCTTTTTTTTATCTCCCTCGGAGGCGGCTGTTAAATTTTCGGATGTGAAAGTCGAGACTTTGAAAGCTTTCCTGGATAAAAGATTATACCTGCGCGACGAGCTTATTACGGCTGTGCGCGTATACGCAGATGTTCGCAGGTTGTACTCGAGTGACGTACGAAAGGACGCGTGTATTTTTTAGCGCGAGGCTCTTTGCCTTGAATTTATCTCTTCCTTTAATAGGTAGATCTTTTTGCTTATCATTCGGAACGACAGCACGCGAATGCATACACTTTCGTAGTTATCTCTCCACGTTTTATCTTGCCGATCTCCGAGCTTAATTAAATTAATGAATCTCTGAAATTGCATTTACTATCCCTCCTCCACTCCACAGTAACTCGTAACGCAACAATCGGAAGCTGAGCTAGAGAGCGGATCCGGCATCTCCATGACAAAGCTCCGCGGAGGCTCGTAATACTCGGAACTCGCGGCGCTCTGATGAAAGCTCCCCCCCTTCGAGCTTTTAATAGAAAAGTTTCCAATCGCAATTACGGCCGAGCTCGCGGGATTCATCGAAATTATAACGGCAGAGAGACGCGCAATAACAAGCCCCGCGCCGCGCAATATAACCAGGCCAATTTCTAGCCGCCTCGCTCGTCTTCGTTGCAGCGCCTCGCAAAGTTTTATTAACGAGGCCAGCCGGCGACCGGCCAGGACATAAAGGGCCGGAATTTCGGCGTAAAATTTAGCTCCAGATTTCTCCCTGCAATCGTCGCTGCTGTTCATTTAAATTGAATTGCGCGCGGCTGGGCTCGATCGAGCTGCTCGGCTGGAGCAATATTGACACAGTTCTCCGTATCCGGCTATCCGAGCGCCGTGGAGAGCCGGTCTTAAGCCGAGAGGGCAAATGTTAATCTAGGATGAGACACGCGCGCATCGCGGCTTATCATTTCGGCTTTGTGATTTGGCGCTGGCTTTGAGATGCGATGGGGGATGGTTGGGGTGTATAGTGTTTTTAGAAGGGGGATTAGAATAATACTTTTGTATTTTAAATTTTCGCGTCTAGTGAAATTTTGAGTATGGGGCGAATGGAAAGTTTATCTGGGAAAAGAGGGGGGTGATTTAGTGCGGTACAATTTTCGAGTTTTTAAAGTGTTTCAACAAAAGAGTTATAGGCGCGCTTTTTTCGCAGTGCGCATGTAGAATGTCGCCGGCATAAATCAAAACTCGATCCGAATTTTCGAAAATTCGTACGTGCGCGTGGAGCGGCACATAAATCTTCCGCGGGACTCGCGAAAGAAGTCAAGCCCAGCAGCCAATTACAAAGTCGACCGCGAGCTGTTTGCAGCCGATATAACGGACGCTATTATATTTCTCTCGTTCGATACATTTTTGGGAAAATAAAGATAATTTGACCGTCTAATAATTCTGTATTGTAAAAAATGTTTCTGAATTTTTCAAATCTTAGGTAGTTTATCGATTGACACACAAAACATTTTTTTTTTAAATTACTCTTCATAATAAAAAAAACTACACTAACGAGTGATCAAAAACTACATCCTTCCCAGTAAATCCATCCCATCCAATTTTATCCACTCTACATACTTCCCTCTCAGGCCGCTCTTACCTTTTTTCGCGCTCTCTCAGCGCGCAAGTACCCGTCCCCCTCTCTCTCATTTATTTTTCAGCCTCTCGCGTGCATCATGATTTCTTGCATGTACACATGCAAGAGAAGAGGGACTTAGAGCGCCGCGGAGCGGCAACGAGTCAAAAGCTATCTCGAGCGCGCATACCCAGCGTATTCGTTACCTGTCAGCTTTTCAAACGCGCTGCGGGATCTGGCCCTCTCCTGATTCGCCGGAATGAAAAAGACAGCTAAGAAGCAAAAGAGAGGAAAAAAAATAGAAAGGTGGACCGATGAGCGCTACTCTTGCGTCGTGACGAAAATTCAGAGCTGCGGTTTAGCCGGAGCGCTTAGCCTATAGTCACGCGATGAGCGCTCGTGAAAGAATGAAGGTTTGTTTACGCGTGCGAGCTCACGTGAGAGCCGGCTACCGTTTGTCTTCGTAATTTCATGTTTATGTCATCGGCCGCTGTCTACCGGGAATCCGAACAAAAATGCGAATCGCGCGCAAGATCGATGACCAAATGTTTGCTAGGACTTTAGCTGAATGGAACTTTTAGATTATCACCTAGAACGCTGGCATATGCCTTTATTTTTATAATTCGGCATATGTCAAATACACCCGAGTCAAAATCCCGCCCATGCATAAGTAAGCGCGATGCGAAGGCGAGATTACACGGGGGAAGGTAAATGGAAGTTGCGGTCGGTGGGCCTCTTGCATGGGGCGAAGCTTGAAAAGTGCGCGTAGTAAGAAAGAGAAAGAGACTGCGCTCGCGGCCGTAACGAAATGTAAAATGTCAAAGGAGCGAAAATGAACAGTAAAGAAGGAGAAAAAAGGTGCTAAGCCAAGAGAGAGAGGTAGGTAGGTAGGTAGGAAGAGAAAGATGCTGTTCGGAAGCCCAGGCGCGGGTACTGCAACTGTAATTCGGATATGCAAGAGAGCCGCGCAGCTCGGTTGGCATAAGCTAGCGAGTTCTAAAGAATCGTGATTACGGGCCTGTCATATTTTATTGCACCTCCGGCACATGTAGCCGGTACACTAACACAGGGCCTCGATTTTTCTGGCTCCTTTTTAAGCGCTGCCTTCCCGCTTCCCTCTTCGTCGTTTGTTATTCCTCCCTACTACTGCCGCTGCGCTCCTTCCTCTTTTTTCTTTCTTTCCTTCTCCGCTAGTGCATATACCCTCTCTCTTTCTCTCTCGCCTTTTCGTCTTTTCTTTCTTCCTGAACGGCAGCAGCGACCGCGGCTCTAAAAAGACTTCTCACGAGGAAGAGAAAAAAGGAGCGGCATGGCAAGCATAAGGGAAGAGAGGAGGGAGGGGGAGATAGTGGCTACTTCTCTTCTTCTCTCGGCTTGGGATATCTCTTCGAGCGTCACGAAATGCCCTAAACGCCAAATTGCGCCGACTTCTTTTCTTTCTTTCGCACTGCCTACTCGTCTCTCACTCACTCACACGCATATGCGAACACACCTATACTTGTTCAGTTTGCCAGTGCAGAACGCGCAGGCTGCATTTGCCAGCGCACTCTTATACTTTGTTGGCTGAATTGTAAGGAAAGAGTGAAAAGAAGAGAGAGAAAGAGAGAGAGAGAGAGAGTGCAGGTATATAGCACGGCGAGTGTTTTGGAGAGATGGAGAAGAGAGAGAGAGAGAGGGAGGTTTTGCACTGCTTTTGTCCCCGACGGGGTATTCATGAAGCACGTGAATTCCTCGCTCTTAATCTTCCCTTACAATGCGGCCTCGAGTGTGTACGTGTGTGCATTTTGCACTGCCAGTGTACTGAGAGTTCGAGGCAAAAGAGGAAAGCGTTTGAATAATTATTCGAGCTCGTGGCTTGCAAGCCCGCCCTGCAGCTCACTCCCGCTCTCGTAAATTCAATTTATAGCTCATATCCGACGCCTGATGGACCGACAATGAGCGCATTCAATCTCCCTGTTTTCCGAAAAGATAGCTTTTTATTTCGACGAAAAATGCTCCTTTTGTTGCGGAATTAAAACGAACGTTTTCAGAGCAGTGTGTCAGTTTTACTGCATTAAATATCGGACCCGCACCTCTCTGTGTAATTGATTAAAAAATGAACGGTTTTTGTAACTTCAAAGTTTATAATTCACTCGATGATTTTTTACTTTCATTATAACAGTATTGAGTAATGAAATTGCATTGTAATCCAAGTTTGTCAAAAAACTCGATCCCGGCCAAGTAATTTTCTCAAATAATTAAAATGTTAGAATAATTCAGCGAGATTGCAAATGCTTCAGTCTGCGCGGTTGAATGCTTATTGAGTTATAATTGAATGTTCAGGTATTGGAAGCTTTGACGCTTAATCCAATTTACATCGCTATTCGAAAATGAAATACGATTGCGGAGTGACAGCATCCGAAATAGTATCCTTTTTTTAATTGCAATTAAATACTTAGATATTATCTATGCTCAAATAATTAATCCATTTCAGATTGATGCAAATATTGAACTGCCCAGAGACAATTATTTGATCGGATAAACTTGATCTAAAATAAATATGCAATAGAAATTTCATTACTTAACCAAAAATGAAGGTTTACTTATGCCAGAAAATGTACTATTTGAATTAAAAAACAAAGTAACATTGTTAAAAATTATAATATAATGACCAACAACAATATCGCGATATTTCGGATTTCCTATATCCTTTGCATAATTGATACGCATTGTTACGCGATACGTGAAAATCAATATAGCTGTTATTAGAATCAAAGGGGCACGAACAAACAAACATCACATCCAACCGCGTAGCCCTTTCCTTATACGCAAAATCGACCAAATAATTAAATTAACTGCTTCGTTTGATAGAGCCCTTAACCATACCGTTAAAGCCCGATTTACTACTTTATATAAAATATCAAAATAACCCAAAATCATGAAATAATTTATTAAACAATTTAATCATCAGATTTTTTCTCATTAACAAATATCCTCAACATTCAACAAAAATAATTTTCTTCCCTGATTATTATAGATTCCAAAAAAGAAATCGAGCGCTCGAAGAAAAAGCGAAAAACAGATCCCCGCAGAGTGAAATAGGAATAACAGGACGAAATCCCCTTTTACGGCCTCCCCCGCGCAGCGATCGAGTTGGCCGCTTCTTTCTTGCATTTACGATGCCGCGCACACAATGCGCGTACTGTCGCGGCGTGCGTATTATAGATCAGCGCTGCGCAACGGCACAGAATGCGCTGAAAGAGCCAGAGGGGGGGAGGCACGTAACATAGGCGTGCACAAAGCCGATGTTGCCGTGAATCTAGAACGAGCGCTATCGCTAGAGAAAATTTAGGTTTTCGGAGCGCGAGCGATGGGAAATGGCGTGAGGCTTTATCAGTCGTGTTATTTTCTCTATCGCGTATTGTCTTTTTTTTATTCTGTTTTTCTATTCCGATTTTCGCTCATTTGAGAGAGATGTGATATAAAATAATAAATATGCGAGCGGAAATGAATTTTCTGTTAAAATAATGGAGTAGTCCAGTTTTAGAGAATTATTTTTATTTATATCTTTATTTATTGCGCTGGAAATAAATTTTTCGCCAAACAAACATTTATTTTTAAGGGGAACGTAGTTTTTCAACTCTCGGGAGCGATCACCATTTTCCTATTTCATTTTAAAGGATGACGCCGCAAAATTCACTCGCGTGAGAAATTTGATTTTTTCGTTTCCACAAGTTCGATAACCCTGGCAGCGGGCGAGTGCAGGCCGCGCGCCAGCCAGAGGGAATCTTAACTGTTGTGGTTTGCATGTTTGCCCGGCTCACCGACCGAAAACAATCATTCGCGCCGAGCACGGGGCTTGCAAAATTTCATCGTTTATTCTCGTTTTAATTTTAGAAGCCCTGAAAATTCGAAGCCAAAACAATATTTGGCAAGATCGTGTTGCTCTATGAATGTCTAACTGCTGAAACCGGATATTCTTTTTCAGATTTTTTTTTAATTTCGAGTTACGTTTTTGAAAATTTCTCTTATTTGAGCGTTAAGTGTATCAGTGTTTAGTATAGCTGTACATTTTACAAAATTCATAATGTTTCAGATATTAAATAACTATTTCAAATGTTCTTTTCAATTTTTAAATATTAAATTTTATTAATTACTCAAGATTTTTTAGAAATGCTACTTTGATTATGTTACATGTTTTGCATATTTTTTTGAATGACTGAATACGAATCTTTGGACAATTTCGTTCCGACATTCTAAAATTTTGAATAATTCCGAATTATATACATCTTTAATGGTTATAATAAATGCTAATTTCTAATCTTGTACATATTTTCAAAGTGTATTTTTATATTTTATGTGTATAAAAGATGCAATCTAAAAAAATTAGATGAAAAAAGACGAAAAGTAATTATCCAATTTTAACTCCTACTGTATATATTTTAAAGATCTTTAATTATGTTTCATAATTGAAAAATTTAAAGTGTTTGCACAAAAAATGAAAATAGAAAAGAATTTTTATTCAAGTTTAAAAATAACACTTATAAAATGAGATACCTTCTTTAGTTTCAATTTTTATTTTGTTACTTTACTTAGAACTTAATTACGTGTTGACTAGAAGTTGCTTTTCTTAAAAAGTTAGAAAAAAATATAACAATTAAACTTTATGATTTGAAATATGATTTAAGTTTTTTGGTACATTTTTAATAATGCGTATACAAATTAAAGACAAAAATTAAATCTGATGCAATAATAAAAATGCTGTTACTCAAACACTTATGAATATTTTTCAGTCAATTTTAGTATAAACAAAGGTTCGATAATAACTGCAGGGTAATTAATGAGTACTAAATTGGATGATAATAAAGATTTAATGACATGCCAGATTTAATGGCCATTTTCATAATATAAACGATGATTGTATTTCTAACAACAATATTACAATATATCAAATAAAAACATTCTGCAATCAACTTTTTCTTCACTCAAATACTTCTGTTAATAAAAGAAAAATAAAATTAGCATACATAATTAATTCTATCATTTAATTTTTCAAATGCTACCATCCAATGTTCAAATTCGATTACACTTGGGAACAACTTCGCGAATTTGCGTAACATTCGCAAATATCTTCTCCAACTATAATACAAGCGAATCATGAATTTTTCAAAGCCCGAACGAAATATAGAGCCCTCGGTAAAACGGCTGGATAATTAACAGTTCTACATTACGCTTCGAAATTTAAACTTTCGCTCTGCTAGGCCCGACGCAGCAGCTGGCGCTCGAGTTAATTTCAATGGCCCACTTATGTCTTTCTCTCTCTCTCTCTCTCTTTAGTCACTATAGTTGTAGTCAGTCCTACAGCTCTCGCAGCCCGATGATTTAAGCGCTCAATAATTCGATCCTGCATACGCTGAAACTTTGCCGGCTAGAAGCGAGAAGCTGGATCGCGCCGAGCTCACACTGCCATTCCACGGCTCGACGCGCTTCGTTGCAATTTGTCGAAGTGGCTCTCCGCCGGGGGGTGGATACATGTACATATACGGCCACCGAAATGCCGACTCCTGATTCTGCAGGATACAGAAATTTAGGTCGCGCAATCCAATTACCTAATCAATCAACGGAAAATGCTACTTCACACGAGCGAAATTGCCTATCAATTGTGCGGCTATCGCGGAGGGATCCAGTTTTTTTTCTCGTTAGGTAGCTCTTTTTTGCTAGCGAGGTTAATATTGTGATTCGAGAGGTAGCTGAATTTAGCCGAACGTTGTGCTGTATTAATTTATTTTTTTCTGGTAGATATTTTAGGCATCAGATATATATTTCAAGCAAGTGTGGTCGAAATGTGTGATAAATTTTTATTTATTATCATTTTTAGTTCGGAAACGTTAAATTTTATTTTATTTCAGACACTGAAAGAAAAACTTGAACAAATTTCCTAAATTTTTATTAAAAGTTTGTAGTTACGAAGAGAGTTCCAAAAATATCCGAATTTTTTTTTATTTTTTCCGTAGGAGATTTCGGATTTGTTTGAAGTACCCTATATACTGTTACACTTTAATTAAAAGGCTTAATTGAATCAATTAAATTTTTAATTTTATCAATTAAACCTTCATTGAATCAAATAAACTTTTATTGCTGTAACTAAATTTTTTTCTTACTTTAATATAAAACGAATTTTTTGTTTTGTTGTAAAATAATTTTTATGATATTCTAAACTATAATAATAACTCTTTTAATAAAACGAAAAACAATTTAAGTAGTAAAAACACGTAAGTTGAAAAAATGCAAACCTTTGTTTCAAGCACCGATCACGATTTTTGTTTTAATTAAGAATTCAGTGGGTCTTCGAACGAAGAAAACGGCGCTTTGGACTTTCATGACGAGGGAATCTACTTGACCTGCATTGCTTGTTTAGATTGTCTTGACTGTTTTAAACAGACTTGGCAATTTACATATTGCTTTAAAAATAATAATAGTATCTTCTGACAAATTGAAGTAGAATTTGATTTATCTCATATTTCACAACATATTGAAAAAATAGTTGCAATTTTAATAAAATTTGACATAAACTGTAATAACATTTGAATCAACTATTGAACAATTTAATAAAAAAAAAGGACGTACTAAAAGTAATTGGATCTACAGAAAGTATGACTGACTTAATAAATTCGACTGGTTTTATTTTCAAGTAATCCGGTCACCGTTAAATGAATTTTGAGAATTTTCGAGCGTTTTGTGATTTACGACGAGGCGATTATGAAAGACTTTCGCAAAAATGTATGAAAGGTAAAAACTGAATCAATTTCAATGGGTCTTTCTCAGAATGTTGCAAGTCAATTGAAATTAAGTGTAATTTTGATATCGACAACAATCATTGTACCACTTAAAAATCAATCATCGCAAATCTAACTGCGTAAAATTACACACGCCAAATGTGTTGCTTTCATTTAGAAACCCAACCGCCATTCACTTGGCGTGTTTGCTTTATATACTTCGATATGTAATAGTCACTTAACTGTACATAAATTTTTAAAACGAAAGCTGTTTTTAAATCCATTTCTCCTATAAGACGATAGGAATACAGTAACTTCATTCTAAAAAAAAGAATAAATCTTAAAAAATACCGGACTGCACTCCTCGGGCGCCTCTTTTCAAACCTTGCCAAAGGAATCCTCAAATATTGATGCCGAAGCCGACAGAGGCCACTTAAAAGGGTAATTGAGCGAGCCCGTGATCCGTAAATAGATAATTTCGCGTTCGTCAGATCGGCGACAAAGTCGGAAAGCTCGCAAGCCAGAAACTACCCAATTTCTGGTTAGAAAATCGCCAGCGTAACGAGGCGGCGCCCGCACGTATGCTCTCGCGCTCGTTCGGCGGCTCCTGCATATTTCAGAAGATTAGACGATTGCCGCCGAGCCGTATCCTTTTCATGAAACATATATTTCGCCGAGGAGCGCGCGCGCTCTCTCGCGCTCAGCCTCGTTAAAATTTCATATCCTGCTCTCGGCGCGCGTTCGTCGACCTTAATCTAACTTTCGTGCGCCCGCTCGCCGTCCTAATTTGCATATAAAAATAACATTTAATTATCCCTAAAAATAGAAAGCAAAAAAGCAGCCCGCCCGTGCTGAATCTCATTATGCATACGAAGGCAAAATATCCGCCGGACTAACGCTGAGAGAAAGAGGCCGAGCGTTAGAATTCAAAACATAGCGGGAGCTAGGCACGATAGATCCCGAAAGCGAAACCGGAGGGAAAGTATCACGCCGGCGACTTTTAATTTCACTTCTATTTTCCCTTTCGTTAGAACGGGCTCACATAACGCGTTAGATAATGACTCGGAGATGTAACATAACCTTGACCGTGAAGCGGAGCGTTCACGCTTAAGCTGCTGTACGCGGCCGTTCACTGTTAGAGACGAGAAAGAGCCGTTAACTGAGAGAGAGTTGCCGCGATTGCCGCGCGAGTGTAGCGGAATAGCGAAGCAGAAAATCTCATTGAAATTATTCTGTTTAAGTGCGCGGTGCTCTTTTTTTTTTTTTTTTTTTTATAAACGCCTGCTATTTTTAACTTTAATTACGTTTTACTCTGATTGCTCGTTTTTATCTTCTCTTGAGAGCGTAAAGTTTAATACGATTTTATTTTCCAAAATTAAGTTTTAATTTATGGTTTTTTAAGAGTGCTTAAAATTATGAAGTGGCGTTAAAATTTTGCGAACCCTGAGTTTATCCTAATAAAAGTGTGCACCTGTTTTTCCAAAGTAGGACTCGTAATAATAAAATTAACCATTCACTTAAAAACCATAACATCAGCTCACCTCAATCCAAGACAAAACATCCTAATAAAACAAACTTCATCAACCCAATTAAAAAATAATAACTACTAAACCCAAATAGAAATAACAGCATATCGACTTTCCAACAAAAGCCACAGCTCGGCTTTGATCTTGGCCATCTGTTCAACACGTACAACAGCTCAGCGGCCCTCGCGTCTGCGATAACCTTGACCGTTGAACTCGCTCGGTCGCGCTGACGACTCTCCAGCTCGAGCTACGGGCGCACCTATAGACTTGCCTAGCCTGTGCAATGCTAATGCCTCTGTACCAGCTGCGCGAGTACGTGCAAACAAGCGCCGGACGAGTGGACCCGTGGGAGTGGCCCATACGCGCTTTGTATAACCTCGTTCTACGACTTTCGTCTATACTATACGTCTCTTTGCCTCCACCCCCGCAGGCGGCTTTGACGGCAAAAGACGATTCGGGATTCAAGGTTTCCACCCACGGCAAAGCTGACCAGAAAGGGAGAGATTTAATTAGGTCGAGTTTTCCTATGGAAATTCAGCGCCCCCGCGCGGCCGGCCAGCCGGTTTCTCGATTAAATCCTTGAAATTTACCGGAATTCCGATATTGCCAGTCGCTCGGGCGCGAGAGCAAACTTTGCGCGCTCGAGGAATTTGCATGAAAGACGGCTCTTGACGGCTTTTTAAAAAAAAAAAAGAGCGCGGGAGCCTTTCTTCCAGCTGTTATGATTCCGATATGATAAAAGTTTTGGCGCGAAAATTTTTCGCTGAATTCATCCTTGCAAATTTATGGGCCGAAGTTTTTGTCTATTTTATCCATTTGCAAAAGCCGAAATTGAAAGCGGCGAATATAGTTTGTTGTCAACTTTGGTGCGAGACTGGATATTCATTTGTTTGTCGAGAAAGTTGCGATAGCGAATGTAAAATCGTTGGGGAACGTCTAATTTTAAATGCCATGATTTTGCATTCTTTTTTTTCAAAGCAAGGCCGAGCTGCAGTATCGCTGTTGTTTTCGTTGCTAGATGCAAATCTATCACTGTCGCTCGCAACTCCCGGCATTTATAAGTTAGATAAAATTGGCGAATCGGCGAGCCGAAGGCAAACCGCGATAACGAAGCTTATATTTAGCGGCCATAGTTTTAATCACGAGCAGCCTTGTTTTTATTTAGCGCCGCGACCTGCGCTGCGTAGGCCAAATGATTGCACTATTGTTATGATTTTGCTTGCATTTTTTTCTCTTTTTTTACAATACGTTTCTGTGACATTATAAAGATCTTTCGGTTAATTGATAGAAATAATTATTGATTGCAAAACATTTTATATAAATTTCAACTCTTCATAAACTACTCTCATGTAATTTTTTGCCACTTTAACCAAATTCCCTCTTGCATTTATGCAAGGAAAAATCAGACACACTCTGCTATTTTAGTTCCACTTTCCAAAAGTACGCGAAATCGCGACGACAGCGCGCGCACAGCTACGAATGCAGCGCCCGGGTCAAGTGGCTCAACCCTTGACCCACTGCCTTGCGTCATCTAAAAGAAAAAAAAAATCGAAAAAACATGCACAATCTAAATGGAAAAAAGAAAGGTACCTAGGAAAATATGCAGGGAAAACAGCACGACGAGAGAATCTGTGTACACACGCAGCTGCCCGAGGCGAACTCGGACCCGACGTTTATGTTTAATATAGTTTGCATATCGCCGAATTGCGCTTTTCATCAGAGAGCGCTACGTTCAAGGTCCGGTGCTATATATGCGACGAGCGTATACGGAACGTGGAAACAGAATATTGTCGAGCTGCATGGGTGATTTGAATTTTTATCGTTTGGGTGCCTGGCTATGGGTTGTTGCGCGGGCTAATTGCTTATAGCTGGTGGTGTTTAAAAAATAAGGTTTTTGAATGTTTCGTTACTAAAAGTAATATATTGAAATTTAAAAGGATGTTATGATTCTTTTATTTTTATTGTTCAGAATCCGACATGCAAATTGTAATTCGACTAAAAGTTGAATTCGAATTGCATTTTTACAATATTGTGTATTTTATTTATAGTGTACATTAATAAATGCGTGTTAGACTATTGATTACTTTAGATCATTTAAACTTTGAATCGCAAAAAAATGATGTTTAAAAAAAATTATAATAACCTCCTTAAATCTTATCAGTTTATAGCAGAAAATCATGTTAGATAACTTTATATCGAAATAAATTTTGTTTATTACTAAGATTGTATTATTAATGTCAATGTTTCAAAAAGAAGCGTTACAGCTGAAATGCGCTTGTTACTATATTTAAGAACTTACTTTCTTTAATTTGTTACTTTGACATCAATTCGTACCATTATAAAACTGAGTATTCTTGGAGACTCAACATTTTGAAAGCCGTAATTAAAATCCACGATTATTTATGAATACAGAATTAGCATCATATTTATTGTATGTTAATTAGCTACATATACCCTTTTTATTTACTTTTCACATTTAAAATATTTTTTTAATACCTCAGCTTTCTTTATAATGTAGTAATTTTTCATCTACATTAACATATTTATAATTCATTAAACTAATAATTTTTCACTTTTTAAATTGAAAGAATCAAGGAATAAAATTAATTAAAGGAATAAAATTAATTTGACTCTTTTAAACTATTAGCATTTGGTTTATGCCTATTTATTCGTGAGAAATAAACTTAACCCGTTGTGGAAAACGAAGAATAGGGCTTACGTGGATTTCATTAACGGGTCAGCCGGCCTGCGTGACCAAATAAAAATTTCATTTAAAAACTCATTAGAAATATACGCCCCGCATTTCGAAAAAACATCCAGGATGTTACAAGATTAAAAGGGATTAAAATTTTATTTATTACATAGTTTTACAAAATCCACTTTTTTTTTGATCTTATGAAAAAATACATGCGTCGACTGAGCTGGAGTATAAATTTTCATGAAATTTAATGTAAGAGAATATAGTTCTCTGATTTTAGCTATTTTTGAACAATGTACAATTTGTTACTTTGAGTATTTAATTTAAAAATTTACTTTCAAGGTTTTTTTAAAGAATGTTTGTGCATAAATTTTCATGTCGTATGAATAATAGTAACAGTAAATCGTAGAAACTATGTTTTTCAAAAGGAAAATTTTTATTTTTGAAAAACGTAAAACATTTTTCTTGCTTTCACTGTGCTAAAATTCTTTTGAAATAACAAAGATTTTTCAAAGATTTTATTATTCCCGTAGCGCTCGTAACATCAATTATTGAACTATATATATTGCAAAAACTGCAGCTGTCAACAAAATTTCTGTTTCTACGAGCGAACATTAACTTTTCATTAACAATCTGATAAGCACATTTCTCCTCCTAATCCAAAACTAAAATCATTCACACTCTAGTTCCTCCCACTTTTCCATTCAAAACAAAACTCAAGCATCGTCATCGAGCATCTCGAAAGCGTGACTTAATGACCTTGTGAAACAGCTTGCTCTAAAAAGCGTTCGATTCTCCCAGAAAGAGACGGAGCCTACGTATAACCATGCATCTGTGTGCGTAAGAGAGAGGCAGAGAACACATTCGACAAGTGTCGCTTACGAAAATAGCCGGCTTATTTCCAGAAGTACACACACACACACACACACGGAGCTCACAGCTCACTCGAGTGTGGCCCAATTTACGCGCAAGCGCTCTCCCACGCACGCGTACCCGAGATTCGCGCGCAGGAGAATTTCTCATTCTCTCCCTCTCTAAAAACCTCTACGCGTGCAAGCTCGACTTTTTCAACTCGCACATACGTGCCTCTCGAGCATCCTTAACGCGAGCCTCTTTTTTTTCCGCCCCCGCGATTGTCCGCCCGACATTTTTCCGCGCGCCGGCGTCGAAAATAGAAAAGGACGATTATAATGCGACATTTAATGCCGCGGCGCGAGTCAAAGTCGGCTGGCTTCGGGGCTGGTGTAGCTATGTAGGTGTGCGGCGTGCATATAACGAGAATGCTTGAGCTGAATTACGCTCGATTCCGTGAAAGCGCCTCGTATAGAGGCCCTTTGCTCTTCTCTCTGCGCGCTGCTCTATGTTCTCTCGTCGAGCGCGATGCTAAATCAGCATTGTCGAGCCGCTGAGTGCTGGCTCGAGCTATTTCCTGCTGGCTTTTCCTATTGCTTTCTGATTTTCCGATCTGAGCTTTTGCTCGTTAAGCTTCTGGTTTGATTTTTTTTAGTTTTCTTAGATGGATTTGTTGCAGTTCTATTATCGATGAGAAACATAAATTGTCAAAATATAATTTGAGAGTTTTGAAAAAGATAAAACGATAAATTATCTGTTAACGGCACGCACGATTGAATTTCGATAGAATGTGTTGTCTTACCGTATTCATCTGAATCTACTTATTCCATGATGTTTTAATATTTAGTATATCGTTTTATTTCTTTATGACTTCAACTCGATCCTTTACCAAAAAAGTTTAATCCTTAACAATATTAGATATCTTTCAAAAGTAACGATTACCAACTCCTACATAATTAAAATAACAATAAATAATCAATAATTGAATTAATAATCAACAACCAAAGCTCACCCATACCCCCCTAACGACTTCCTCACATCCCATCAATACGGCAGCAGTTCCCCGCAAATTATTCCCAGATCCCGAACTTACCCTCGCCTACAGCTACATCCGCGAGCTTGTAAGTTTGCCTCTCTCTCCCCCCGCTACTCTCCTATACCCAGCGCAAGCTCGCAGCTCGCCCGTCAGCAAGTGGCTATGCTCGCCGTCTCTCCCGAGCGCCGTTATTCTATATACCGAGTCGCGTTAGAGGCCCGGATAACGGTATATTCGCCAGTGCGAGCATACCAGCCAGCTACGAGCTGCTGCAGAGCTCTCCAGAGTAGAGGAGCGCGAGAGCTGCTGGTTTATGTGGGACTCGAGGCGAAACTGTATAAGCCCCCTGCCAGAGCTACAAGTTGCTTGCGATCGGGGAGCTCGCGTGACCGAGTGCGCTGATGGCTCTTCTTCCGCTATTATACAGCTGACGTCAATGAGCAGAAGCTTCGCTGTTTTATTTCTCCTTCTGGGAGTTTCCTCTAGGCTCGTTAAAAATTCCGAGATTCGGGCTTTTATCGATGAGGGGATTATGTATAGGCTGTGTGGAAGTGAATGAAAGATAAAAATACGCTGGTTTCGGGGGAGGGGAAGAACGCGGCCTGACAAGTCTTGATGATTCATTGTGTTTGAAAGGTGAAACACGTTTTTTTATGAGGCTTGTAAAGATGCGTGGATTTGAAGTTTAGATTGGTTTGGTGGATACCCAAGCGTATTATTATTTTAATAGTGGATTTAATGCTTGTATAAACGAGTGCATATCTTTAAAATTTTCTTAATTATAGAATTATGTCAATGTTCACATAAAAATCGAACGCAATCAATCCTAATTAATAACAACTATACGCTTTTCATCATAAATTTCCACAAGCAATATCAAATTTGTTAAACCCAACCCGCAGCGTCACCGAAAAAATTCCCTGAAAGAACGGCCGACATACGTCTGGCATCCACTCACCTCCTCCATTCCCCCGGCTGCATTTGCCTCAAGCTCGAGCTTGGCATTTTCGGAATTACGACCCCTTCTTCCACATCCGCAGAAGCTCGTGCCTCGAAGAAATCGATGCCGATCGCAGGATGGAGAAGGCCAAGATGAAAGACGCAGCTCGAGCTACGTCGCGCGGCGACGAAAATTGCCGTGAAATCGAATAGACTAGTAGTGAAAAGGAACCGCTCTGCGCTATCTATACATATCCCTCAGCGATTGCGTTTGTGTTTTAAAAAAGACGCTCGGTTATTCTTTTTTAAGGCATTTTTACCGAGTGCAGCCACGCGCCGTCAAGCTTATGCAGCCGCGTGCCCGGCGCGCGCCGTAAATTCGAAAATTTACAGCGCGCCGTGAAAAGAAAACGCCCGCTGCGGGCGCCGTGCGCGGAATTGAATTTTTTATTTTCCTTCGGGGAGAGAGAAAAAGGGAAGAAAAAAGCGTACGCGACGGTGTTGCCAGGGCTGTGTGTGTATGGCTTTTCTGTTTTTCAAATTTTCGGCGAGGTGTAATTGAAACGTCATGTGTCGTTGGGCTTCAATATGTTTTTATTACGGGGGATTCTTTGTTGTGAAAGAAAATATTGGAACTTTGCGCTGGGGAGGATTTTTTGCTTTGTGTAAATTTTATTAGAGAAAATATGATTTATGTGGTTTTTTTGCAATATGTGCGGCTGGGTTTTTCTTGTTCAAATATGAACGCGCGATGTTTATTTAAATTTAAACCGATTTTCTACTGTGCGAGAGAATACTTTTTTATTATTTATTACTTTATACATTCATTCGAACATTGCATCAATTTTAACCTGTACATACATCAAGTAGATCGTATTAATACTCAATTTCAAATATAGTTATGTAAATTAAATTGTTCAATCTCATATTTTATTACCGTTCTGACACTTTCTTACTAAATGTATATAAAAAAATAATTAAAGTCTGTCCGCTTCAAATACTGCCAATTATCGCCGCTAAATACACTTCTCTCGCTTGCATAACGCTGCGACCTTGCTCCTGCGAAACCTCTCAAACTGCTACAAGCAATCATTTAAACATTGATAAAAACCAAAAAACGCAAACCTCTAAAAAAAACATTCAAATTAACAATTCTCCGACACAGCCAAACCCTCTCCACACCAACAAACCATCCGCTCACGCGACACTCGATTAACACAGCGTTCCACTCCCGAGCATCGCTCGAAACAGAAGCGCGACGATCGCTCGCTGAATAAAGCGTGCGCACACACACACACAGCTACACAGCTCGCTCGATTCTTGGACCTTGAGAATCTCGCTCGCTGGCCTGGCGGCGCTGGCTCTGGCTCTCGGCTCGCCTTGACAATGAAATCCGGCGCTAGAGCAGGCCTAGCTCGGCCCTGAGCGCCCGCGGAAATTCATCGCTCGTCCTCGAGCGCGCGCGCCGCCGCGCCGATAAATCCGGTCAAGTTCAGCCGTCTCGAGGTCCCAAGCGCGCGCCTCTAACGAGGCCACAACGACGAGCGCAAGCGCGCGCAGCCGGCATTGAGCACTTAGAAATATCAAGCTTCGTCATTTGTTAGTTAGCTCTCTCGCTCGCGCGCTCTCTCTCTGCCTGCGACTACGTCACTAAGCTGCTGCTGCTGTTCTAGCGACGCGGATCGCGTCTTTCTAACGCGTTCTGCGTCTCGAGCGTGGAGTTGGCTTGTATATAGGCGCTGGCTGACGTTCGTTTGATGCGGAAGTTAATTACGTGCGAGCGTTTGGTAAGGAAAATGAGCCTGGGTGTTCGTTTGCTTGCGGGAGTTGGTGGAGGTGGAAATGTCGGTTGGTAGAGGGAAATTTTTTATGTTCAATTGTTGATTGAGCGATGTTAGTTCGCTGATGTGAAATACAGTTTGATTTTTGAGTTCTTTTACTAAGAAATTAAAAATGAGTTATTATTTAAAGTTAGATAACGTCCGTAATAGTTTTTACATAATCACAATGAAAATGAAATCTAAAATAAAAATTATTTTCATTTTTAGGTAAACAACATGATAAGCACTTTATGTAATAACAATAAATTTTCATTGTTTAGGAAATTGAGTGAAAAAATTTGTAAATCAATAAAATCGTACTGAATTGGAATCGTGACCTCGGCTTCTTTTTATCTTTATTACTAACAGTCATAGTGACTCAGTTTGCCATTTTTTTCTTACTTGTTTATCGGATTAACTCTTTTTCTATCTCTCACTCTCATTTTTCCCAAAACTATCTAAAGCTTCATATAGATCACGTGTTCGATGAAGATATTATAAATTGGAAAAACAAGACTAAATCTTTTCTGAGTAGATATCGATAGCGTAGCTATTTCCCTCTGGTCCGAAATTCTAACTAGCATTTATCAGTTACATATACAACCCAAGGCTGAAATGAAAAAGAAGACAGGAAGCAGAAAAAAAAAAAATTGAAAGAGCGGAAAAGCGATGAAAGAATCGAGAAATCTTTGTTGCCCGTTGCTAAGTATACGCGCAGGCGTTCCACAGAGAAAATTTCCATTACATCGGTTCGATTTACTATCCCTCATCTATATAGCTATCGGCTCTTCTCGACTTTCTTTACAGAAGAATAGTCCCAGGAATTTCCATAGAACGCAATAATGGAAAATTTATACGGGAATTATTCATATAACAAACGAATGAATTGTGAATTGCTGAAAGAATTATTTAAATCAAATGTTCGGTTGTAATACTTGCTTGGCCGCCACTGTAATTTATTTCAGGATGAATCTTTTATTTGATGTAAAGAGAGAGTTTTTTTCTTTCTCCACCTCCGGAGGTATAGAAAATAAACCTTTGGAAAATCGATTTATTTCTTGTTAGAGACGTAATCACGTATTGCATAAAAAATTTTACTTGAAGATTTTTTATTGGTCATAAATCTGTTATTTTTATTATTACATCGCTCCTAGCTTTTTATTTTTATGAATTATCATCGTAAATCGATGCCTCCATATCTAACACATGAAACAAGCGTACTTTACAGCGCAATTTATTATTTACGCCGAATGGGGAGCATATTTATGTACATTATATCCATACAAATTTAGAGGCAGAAATTTCTTAATAAAGATTTCATCTTTATCTACTCCATCATTTCTTTATACGTGGCGTGAATAAGCAATTTTCATGTTTACGTGCATTTATTTGTTTTTTATTTTTATGTATCAAATATTATTTCTAAGTTTTTACGGTAACAAAAAGTATCATCTGTATTCTGCTCTCAAAAAATAGTTTATACCAAAAGAACATTCTAAATGCAATTTCTATAATATTATAAAAGTTTATTGTTATACTCAAGTCCTAAAATCCAAGTCATTGTTATCAATTCTAGAAACTTATTGTAAAATTTAAAAATGTATACAAAGATTTATTATCACTAGTAAATAAATAATAAACAATATTTTTATTTTATTAATATTATAGGTTATTTAAAGGAAAAATGCTTACTATTTATTATTGCTATGTAAATTTGCAAATATTGTTCTAATAACAATGCATTTGTATATTTTTTCAGTACTCTTTCATAATAATTTTTTTCAAAAGATATTTAATACTAAGGATTTTTCTCAGTGAATTACCCTCTTCAGAGAAGTCATAAATGAAGTTTAAAAAAAGTAAATAAAATGGAAACAATTTAATTTGGTACAGAGAAGCTCGTTCAAATACTCTCTACCGGCTCAATCTTGTATGATTCAGAAAAACTACAATCGGAATTTTGTATTCTGTAATTTAATTTTCTTTGTTGAACGTTTATGTAGGTAATTTATAAAGTAAGCTGCAATATTCACAATGTAAGTAAAAGCTTCTCTTTAAAAATTTTTCTTACAATAACGAATCAACGAAAAACAAGTATTTTATCCATTTCTCCTTTTTCTCTTTGTTAACAATTCCATAATTTTAAACTTTACCTTATTCATTTCTTTCTAGTTTTCGTTTTGTATGAAAAATCTTTTTCTTATTTTAATTTCGAAATTTTTCGTATGATAAATTATTCAAAAAGTTTATTGAATTAGTAAATACCCTATTTATGAACTTAAAATTATTACAAACAATTATATTCTTCAATTAGGCAGAGATAATATATGTGTACATATCAATATTTAACCATTAATTTCTAGTACTACCTAACCAAACTGTGCTAATCGAGCGGTTGAGTTAATCAAAGTCTAATTATCAGCCTATATAATTTAATTAGTCTAGTTCTGCATGAAATAGTAACATTAATTTATGATAATGTAATAATATCGCGAACAGAGCAGCGTTCCCTAAATAACTAAAATCCCTCTTAAATAACTAACGGCCCTTAATGAAGCTCCGAAACGACGAAAGTCTATCCGAAATAATTCATCCTCCTCGCGAAACAATTCCCAGGTCATCGTTGCATCTTTAATCAAGCCATTCTCTGTCCACCTCTCGGCAGGGACTTATCCGTCTTGCCGCTCTCCTGTAAAGGATTTAGGGAGGCTCCTCTCCTAAGCTCGCGCTCCGCTCGCTCTTGCAGGGCAATGCGTTATGGCTCCTGCCTGCTGCAGGCTTTGTATACAAAAAGCCCTGGGAGCTCCCTTGAAAAGGATGCGCCACTCGCAAAAGCCAAGTAGGCAGTCGAGCGCAATAAATCTTGCCAGCGACTCTAGCGCAGGTGGATCGCGCTGACTTTTTGCACTTAATACTGCGCGCTTCGCGCCGTCAAAGTGGCGATACAGAAATTGCCTTCGACGCTGGGGCTCCGCATGGTAAAGGTGGCGACACGGCTGGGAACAGTAGAGAGAGGAAAAGGAGTGGGTTGCGTGGGTGGGGGGGCAGCGCGCTCTCAAAAGCTCAGCTCTCCGCTTTCTCGGCACGTACGCCCAGTATAATTAAACCAATTGCCATTCCTGGGGACGACTAGCGTGCTGGTATTATGCGCGCGCGAAGCGCCGGAATATAAGTGGGCGCCGAACATCGAGTTGCTTTGATAAAGACGCGCTAGAGAGAGCCGGCCGGGCCTGCGCTATTATAGAGCCCGGACGGAGGGGGGAGAGACAAAGAGCTGCCTGAAATATACAGAGTTTCCTCCAGACGGAGCGGGAGAGAGCAAGAGGTGCGAGCCAATAAAATAGATGATAAGAACGGTTAATAAGAGGGAGCGAGCGCAGGGGGTGTTTTAATGAAACTGCTTTGTTCCGTGGAAAAAGTGGAATATTCTCTTTTGAGAAAAAGACGTTGCGTAATTAGTGTTTGCAAAATTGTGCATTCGTCATTTGTTATTTTTTGCAACAAATGTTCATTTGGCGGGAGCTTTAATAATTATTTCATCCAGGCCGCATCTGAAAGTAAGGCTCTTAGACAAAGATAACTGGGGGAAACATAAGCGGAAGGAAAGGGGGCTAGCAGTGGCTCGACCGTGTCTGGGAGATTTGCATATTAAAGTGCAGGGAGCTTCTTGGCGGTGGCGGCGCCGGAGGAGAGCTGAGCAAGACATCGCTGTTGAAGTAAATAAGAGAGAAGTTACGAGATTAAACGTCGCTTTCTCACTTACTTATTTCGGAGATGGATACTGCCTGCATTTGCATCGATGGCCGTCTTCCAAATAGTATAGCTTATTGCCTATTTTGCTACTGATTTACGCGTTTATAGTGCCGTGCTGAATAAGCCGATAGAGATGCGTTAAGATCTTTAAAGGTCTTATTGAAGTTAACAAAAACTTTATATAAACTTATAGAGACCTAGAAAGGTAATCAATTTTGTACAAAAAGAAAATGAAAATAATTAAGGTTCTTAAAACAATTAGTGCTGTTCTGTAATAAAAATATTCAATTTCCAAACTTTATAATTTTATATGCACAAGATCAACATTAAAGAATTCGACTACCAAATACAATTGTCTTGTGATAAACTATATTTTCTTTAAAAATTATTTGAAAACTGTCTTACAATCTCGATTCCATGAAGTTGTCCCTTTTTAATGGTCTTACAATGCAAGGGAATGTTCTTTAATTATACTTTGTTCTTGAAAGTACAATTTTATCTCTTAGGAAAAGATTCTTCTCTTAAGAGTAGATTACCAGAGCTCTTACCCAATTTTTTAGTTTTTATACAGTTTCTGAAAAATAGAATAAAGTTTATAAATTTAAAATTTTTTTATACTAAAAATTAGATGAAAAATTGTAAACAAATGATTCTTATATACCAAATAATATTAAAAAAAAAAAGGATTCTAATAAGTCCTTGAATGGCTTAGCACCGTTAGAGGTGACAGACGGTCATGTCTATTTGAAATCCTAAACAAGTATCCTGTTCCTTGAACGTCAATGTTCATCCTTGACTTTTTGCTCGTAACACCCAGGTACTAGGTAATTTTTTTTTATCTAAGCAAAATCACCCCGGGATACACTAAGTTTCAGCTTTTATTACATTAATGATTTTTTAAGTGTCTGTTCTAAAGTCCTTGGGATCCTAATAACTCCGTTAGAGGTGGTAGACGGTCAAATCTATTTGATTTTACAGTCAAGGATGTTGCTTCTCAAATATAAATGAATATCCTTGAATTTTTGTCTCTAACACTCAGGTACCAGGCTGTTATTTCCTTTTTGCCTGGTCCATGTTAATTAAGCAATAGATATTATAATCCTTTTCGTCTCTACAATGTACAAATAAAATGAATTTATGAATACATCCCACCTTTTTATTTATAGTTTTTTTTTATATATTTGACAGTCATTTTATAACCATTTCTTAAGTACTTGAAATTATATTTATTTATGTGTTTCATTTCAATTATTTTTGTGTTTGTTATGAGAAACAATGTAGAAAACTGTTTTATTTAAAAAAGCAATTGTATCTGAAAAAATTAATATGTATAATAGTAAGATCAAATCTAAAACAAATAACTTTATATAAGTATATAGACCAACAGAGTCTATAATAAATTGTTGAAATTTATAAGAATGTATTTATTTATATTGACAATATCAAAAAATACTGTTTTGTACTGGCAAACGTTAGTGATGCGGTTATACTAAATATTACAGTTTATTTATTGTAGGGGAGAACAAGAAATAGTTTTGTTTTGAAAGTACATACAAAATAGATAAAATAATTTTTTTGCAAAATTTTACTTTTTTACTACTTATCTAATTTTATCTCAATTCAAAAACATGTTGAACATAGATTTCTGATCAAACAAAATTTTTTATTTTCTGTTTTAATAATTACTAATTCAAACATTTTTTCAGCTATATCTCTTGTTATATATACAACAAATAATTACTACGGTTCTATGTATAAAACTCGGACTAATATACTAATCAGTTGCAAACAATAAAGATTAAAATTTTGAAATATCTTTAAAAAATCTCTCAAAAAACAATTTTATTATTTTAATAATAATCACCAAACTATTATTTCCTTAATTATATATTTTCAAAATTTCGATTAGGAAACTATTTTGCTATTTCATCCCAACGCTCAAAAAAAAGCTTCTATTTCTAAGAAGGATACGCACAAAGGACTCGACTAATTCCAATGACGCAAGACTTAATGCGAATCCTAATAAGATCCTGCGATTCGGTTTTTTCCCAGACGAATTTCAAATGAGCCGGCGGCCCGCCTGTGTGTTGACTAACGCTCGCCGGCCCGATTCGCCATCGCGATTGCGAAATCGCTAAACGAGCCAGACGAAAAGGGAAATGACCGTCTGGCGCACCTGAGCGTTAGAGAAATGAAAAGTCAAGGATGGTCGTTTGAGCGAGCGGCCTTGTCTAGGATTTGAAATAGACGTTGACCGTCTGGGACCTCTAACGGTGCTAGGCCCCGCCAAGGACTCCAGACGCTAACAAAAACTAGTCGGCGAATATACAAACGTAATTCTATGTGCGAAATCATGACTAGACTTTGCACGAGTGAAAGGATACCGTCTGGCTTATACCTGGGCGTTAGAAAACAAAAGTCAAGGATGATCCTTGGCGCGCACAAAGAGCAGGAAACTTATCTAATATTGCGAATAGACCTGACCGTCTGCCACCTCTAACTGTGCTAGACTACGATCCAAGGACTTTGGGTTGGCTGGTAACAAAAACTAGATGGCGATAGGAGCGAATTTTAAGTTTTGCGTTTTTACACTGCGAGAATTGTAAGGAATCACGGCAAAAAGAACAATGAATTCAGCAGTATCCCTAAAACGAAGGGAGCACGAAGTAAAAAGCTCCCTTTAAAGCACCACCGCCAAACAAGTCGATATACTTTCCATCAGCAATCTCCCAAACCCCCGGCGATTCCCATAACAATACAAATAATAGCTCATCTCATCTCCAGGAATCCTCACGATCTGGCAAATCCTTTTTATCCACGTTATTCCATCTCCCAGGCCGCGATATCCACACAGCGACATTTCCGAGCTTGCAAAGGCAAACAACGCGCGAGCTTTAAGCACCGTATATATACCCAGCTCGCGCAGCGAAACTCCCTGTTCTCTCACTTCCGATTTCCACAGAGGCGAACTCGGCAGTGCAATCACGTCATATCGCTCCCTTCAATTCCCAGGGCCGCGATCGTTTCTCGTTTCCCAGACGAGCTCTTTCGTAGCCGCTTCGCGGAAAGCTTCATGGATCTCCCATAGCTCGCCCCTTGCGCCGCGGATGGAAAATATTTTATCGGCCAGCCGACTCGAGTGTTTCGCGCTGGTCCATTGAGACGCCGGCGCGGAAATATTTTCTCCCGCATTATCCGGGGATAGCGGCTGGAATAAACGGTCTGACGGGGGCCGGCCCTTTACTACTTGAATAATGCGCTGCTCTAAACACAGGGAATACTGGATGCGTAAAATTTCCGCGCGCGCAAGCTTTGAAACGCGATATTTGTAAGGCTAATGCTCGCGATATTCCTCGCGAACGAGCGGAATAATGCATTTAATTACGTCACTTGTGAATTATTTATGAACGCCGCGGAAATATTTGTCATCCTGATGCGCTGTTAATTTCATAGCTGCAATCGAGAGAATGTTAGCAAACTGCGAGATTTAAAAATACATTCTGAATAATTACCAACACGATTCTAAAATCCACAGCGAAAATAAGAATAATCCTCCTTTCCGCAGACAACAATTACTCAGCCGCGCACTCGAGGCACTCGAGGCAGCGCGGCTAGCCAAAATTTAACAAGAGCGGCAAAAAATAGATCGCAGCGGAGCGCAACCGGCTGCCTTTTTTTTTCGCGCGTGTTTGAACGCGCATTGGATATTTGAAAGTCAACGTCCTTCGACGCGCGGGCGTGAGTCACTAACCTATGTTACCGAGCAGAGACTGCAGAGCGCGCAGAGTCTAACATCCAGCCTCGATGTATACATACGTACGCCTCGAGTTTCGCGCATATAGCAGCAGTGCTAAGAGCTTATGGCATTTGCCGAATGCGGTATAGACGGAACACTTATGCCGCTGCGCCGTATATATGTGCGCTAATGGTATTCCAAACACACCGCAGTCCGCAGACTTCCGCTTAGCTCAACCTTGAACTAGCGGCGAGGCGGCTTTTCACGCTCGGCGGGGCTACGGAGCGATTTGTCACGTCGCGCTGTGTATACGGCCTTTATTTTGCGTGCAGAGAGAGAGAGAGAGAGGCGGCTTCTTGCGCAGCGAGCGCGACGATTTTTCTTCTTCGACAAGGGGGGTGGGAGCTATTTGTTATAGGGCTGGTCAATAATTTTAGGGCGGTGATGCTTTTACTGCGAGGTGGAGGTTGGTGCTGGCTTTTTCGGAATTCTGATTTTATTTTTGGATTTTGGGTTTTATTTGGGTGGAACTGGATTGTAAATTTGCTTGGGCGAATAAAGGTTTAATTTTAATTTTTGAATCAGTTTTATATTTGCACGCTTGTGGAAACATTGCATTTACGCTTTTGAACTTTTGGCAAATTACATTAATAAAACTCGCTATTTTTATAATTTTTTTCATTATTCTTATTGCATTACGTTCATAAAAACGTGGCATTTTATACACACTAAAAAAGGCAAATCATCAGAAGAGCGGCATTAAGCTAATGCAGCCGAGCGAAAGAAGATTCCCGCGTATCCGTTAGCGCGAATTCCCGCTACGATACAGTTATGAAAAAGGGAGCAAAAGAGGCAAAAACGCGGGCGCGCGCGCGCGCGATGTACTTAATTTCGCGTGGAAAAAGTCATGCGCAGAGGAGAGGCAAGTGCAATTTGAAGATTGACGATATCCGTCCCAAGGAAACGGCGCTCGTAAAACATAGAGTGAAAGAGCCGGCCTCTCTCTGGCGTTCAAAATTTTTGCCCCGAATTCTTCCCTCCCATTAAGTTCGCGCACTTACTAAAATGAAATTACCCTTGAGCCCTGTGCTTTTTGCGCGGGATCGCGGATAATTGGCCGAGCTAATCGTGTCTTTATCGTCCGAGTTTCGGCCAGCCGTTCCAGCACTGCGCGAGCGAGTGAGAGAGAGAGAGAGCAACGAGCCGACCATTAATCACGAGCCAAGTCGCCCTGTAATTCATGGGATGGCTTTTGTTCCTCCTCGGGCCCGCTCTCCGCTGGGATAATTCCCGCGGCCGAGAAAATCCGGCGGAGCAGCTGCGAGCTACTGTATATACGCGCCGGAACTTTGCGGACCCCTGGAACATAGAGCCGCGACTTGGAGAGATTGCGCTTGGTTATAGTGGCCGGGGCCCCCCCAGCTTGAAATTTCCTCCTTGGAGAGAGCAAACTATGCGAGCGAGGAAATCAAAGTCAAAGTCGCGCCGGGATTTTGCGCTCGAGAGTGAGAGCTGCTTGTCGATCGGGAGAAGGTCGTAAAAGAAGGAAAAGCTTGCTTGGGGGTATGGATAATGGAAGATTATTGGGTGCTGGGCGTAAATTGTGGTTGTTGGGTCTGGGTTATGGCGCGTTTCGTAATAAAATTGTTATTAATTTTTAAGTGCTGTACTGAAGGTAATGCAGGAGTTGTTATTAAAAAATTAGATAAGGAAGTGAGTTTTATTTTGTAATATATTTAAATAAATTCGGTAACTATATATTTAAAACGATAGGAAAGGATGTAAATGTGCATTAAGAGTCAGTGAATATAAAAAGACCATTTTACATCGGCTAGAAGCCACAGGAAGTGCCGCAGACGTAGTTTAGATTAGGAGGAAATTTTAGAACTGATAGTACACTTGTTTTCATTTCGACTTCCGACCTTAAAAATTTAAATATTTATAGACCCGTGTGTCTTCGTTACTCTTCTTACATCGAGCGAATATCGCAACTGAACTTTTGCCATATTAAATTAGACACTTTATTGATTATCCCCTCAAATATTAATTCTCCATTTAGGATTATTTTTCGATCCGCGCTCTAATCAATCAATCGGACGTACGCGCGAAATTGAATAACGATGAGCACAATGAATTATTAATCATTCCGAAAAACTTATAAATAATTGAAAAGCTATATCTTAATCGCATAAAAAAAATCCACTCGTAGCGAGAGGCGCCGACGTAAATAATAAATCACCCGAAAAATAATCAGTATAAAAACGTCGTTTAAACGCGCCCCATGAAAAAAGCAAGCATTTTTCCCATTTCGCGTTAACAAATTCGAATGGCCGCCATCTGTTAGAGTTTATCAAGCCCCGGGGGCCGAATAAACGAGCGGGCGTAAACAAAGCACTTGTCAACAGTTATAAATCGCGCGCCCAGCGCAGGGCTATCCTAACCCGAATCGATATAATCCCGCGAATGTCGAAAAAGCTCCGTAAACCCATCTCCCTCGGCTCTGTGAAACAGGCAGCGACAACAGCCCAGCCACGCATATATACAAGCTCACGGGAGCATATCCGGCAAAAGTGAAATCTCGGCGCTCTACGCGCACAGAGTGCGGATTATCTAAACGGCCTTCGCATTGACTCGAGAGAGAGAGAGAATAACGAAAAGGCTAGGTGAGAGCTTTTATTGCTAGTATAGTGCATAGAACGAAGCCGTAACCCGAGATTCTTACATTTTGTATACGAACGTAGTCACAGTTGTTATATCCCTGCCATTATACAACGATCGCTCGGTCGCTCCATGAATCATCGCTCTTTATCCGTTTATCGCCTCGCGCGCAGTCCTAGAGTAGCGATTTTTGTTTGACGACAAAAAGCCCCTGGCTTTTGTGCGCGTTAAAGAGCGAGCTCTGCATGCGAGCCTCTGTAAAAAAAAAAAAGCTAGCCTCCGAACGCGAGAGCGAGATTAATTTACTAGGAAGCGGGCGAAAATGCTTTCAAGCGAGTTCGCGTATACGTAGCCGCGTATATAGTGATTCAGAGGCGCGGACTGGCGCGTATACACGGGCCTGTATGCTCGGGAATAAAAATTCCTAGCTCGGCTGCAATCAACTGGAAATATGCGCACGCGGAAAGGGCCATTACACTGCCTAGATATGAATAACTCGGCAGCGGCTAACCTAGCCTGCCTTTTTCGCCGTTATGCGTATGTTGCTGGGGAAAAAAGAGGCTTTGAGGGAAAATTGTTGACGGCAAACAAAATTTCACTCGCTACTTTTATTTGGATAAGCGAACGAGTTTCGCCTTCTGAAAATGTTGCAACCGCGCGGCTTGTCTATTGTATCGAACTCTTACGTTCTAAACGAAAAATTTCTATTAAAAAACAAAGCGAAAAGTCAAGCTTTAAAATAGACGCATCGCGCCGAGCGAATCGATAAAAGCGCGTCTGCGAAGCGTCAAAAAGCAGCCAGCTCAGCCGGCTAATATTCCTAAGACTCTCGAAGCCTCATCGCTTAGCCTCGCGAAAAAAGGAGCCTCTAAAATAAAGTCGGACTCCCGGGCATGCTGGCTTTTGCGGCCGCGCCACGTCATCGCACGCTCGCCTTATCTGCACTCTCTGCGTGTGCCGCGCGCGATTCGCCTTTCTCTCTCTCTCTCTCTCTTTTTCTCTGTTTCGATGCCAGAGCGTGACGAGTGCAACTGTTTGAAGTGGCAACGTCCGAGGTCTATGAACCGCGTCGCCGACTTGCATTAGATTCAAGGCCAAATTAGAGCCGTGCGGAGCGTGCAAAACTCTGGCTCGCGCGCGCTGTGTATTTGGCTCGCGTCTGCAGTTGGAGTGTGTGTGTATGCAATCTTTTTACTCGAGGCGTCACGTGCTTATTTCTCCCTCTAGTCGACGCCTATGCGACTGCGTGTGTGTAAGAGAGGAGAGAGAAGCTACGTGCTCGAAAAATGTAGGAGCGCCGAATTCGCGCGATTATTTTTCTCGTTCGATTCATATGCAAATAAGAGTATGCGATTTTTCGCGCGCGAGCTGTAAAAGTTGGTATCAAGAGCGATAATTTTTCTTTGAACGACTGCCAGCCGAGCGAAATGCCTGATTATAATTTCGCGCGCGGCTGATATGATTTCGCGCGTTTTATTTAATTTTTTCTTTTCGCGAACGCGAAATATACGTATTTTACGCCTTTTCTTCTGCAAATGAAAATTTGCGCGCACGATAATAATTGTCGAATTTAAAAATTTAAATTTCGCTCTTTATACGATTCGCGAAAGTACATTTGAGTGTAGACTGAATAAACAAAAGGATATACGCGCGGCATAATATTTTTTCAACTGCTGTGCGCTTTTTTTTCCTGTCGGCCTTCTATTCGTCATTTTGCAGCCACTATCTTTGGGGCTCTCTGTTCAATATTTATTTTTCTATATTAATCTCCGCGATAAGAGCGAGAGCAGCCAAGCGCTTATACTAATATGTGCAAGTGCGTATATATGCACTCGGCAGTAAAGACCTTTGAAAAACTTGATACGCGACGGGCTAGGGAATGTGTGTAGGCGATCGAGAAATATTAGTTTTCGAAATCTTCTTTTTACTCGCGTTGTGCGCTTGGCTGTGTGAATGGATTTTTATTTATAAAAAAAAAAAGAAAAAAAAATTCACGAGGTATATAGCGCTATGCGGAGATTGGATACGTATTTGCGAGTTGCCGGAGAAGTTTCGTTTTATAACATCGTGCTTTGACCTACTTTTTCTGAAATCAGCGCTTTGCAATTTCTTCTTTCTCGCTTGCGCGCCTGCGCCAGCGCGCACAACTTCCTCGCTCGCTTTGAAACCGGTTTTTTGCGTTCGCTATTTTTAAGGATCGGCTTTGTACGGACGAGCTAAACATTTTTATTTTGTCGGAACAATGTATGTAAATTTGAAAATTATTAACTTTTGCTTACATCATGGATACTTTTTTATCGGTACGCAAAAAAGTTGGATTTTAAAAATACTAAAACTACATTTATTTTAAAATTCGAAAAACTTGATAATTGCGTGGTGTATGCAAAATATAGTTTTATTTATTAATATAGTGCTAGTCATGCGTAGCAATTAAAAAATTCCATTACTGCACGTTTCATAATAATTAACTATTAAATTTTTAACCGCGTTTCTCTAATATCAAATTAAATACATTTTGAAAAAAAAATTTAAAATAACCAACAAATAACGCCATCCCCACGAGTAAACACACCTATAAAAAAAAACCCAAAATCTCCCATCTCAAAAATCACTCTCAAAACTCTTTCATCACCCAGCAAAGTGGCTGCAGCACATAGAAATCTCGAAAGTCGCCGTTCCCGAAATAGACGCGAGGTCCTTGATCCTCTCAAAGATCTCAGCGCAGGATATGCCCGCGCACAAATATCCCCCACGCTCTACTCTCGCGCATAAATATACGAATAGAAACACTATAACGAAATTCAATGAGGTGGCTGATTATAAGGCCTAAGGCAGATCGTGAGGACTTAATATGTATGCTCGATCTCGAATTATGCCAGAGGTGAAAGGCTCGAGAGATCGCGCTCGCTCGCTCGCGAAAATGGGACAATCGCGAGCTACTTTTTTACGTGGGATCCGAGCGGAGTGTATATACGTGCGAGGATAGTGGGTGCGCGTTTGGTTTGCTTTTACTGATCGCAGGTGGGCGGATTTAGACATTATTTTTGGGATGTTTGAATTTTTGTATATTGGTTATTATATATTGGCATGGGCGTTTTGAAAATTTGAAAATTTCAAATATGTATTAAGCAAAGACTAATTATTCGCTACACTAGAATTCGAACAGGTCTATTAGTTTATTTGACATTCATTCCATTATCATTAAATTCAGTTATTATAATAATACTTTGTTTTAATTTAGGCACGCATATTTTTACAGTTATTAAAACTCAAGCATGCGTTTTGCGTTTCAAAAACAAAAAAAATACATAGATCTGATAAGCAAGATGTATTCCACTTAATAAAATTAATGGCCGTAATAAGATCTTCATTTTCGTGTTAATGCCACGATATCTATATGATACCGTTGCTAGCGAAAAAAGCAGCCAAAAGAAAAATGAAATTTCGACTTTTAATGCAAATATTTCGTGTTTTTCGGAAGAAAGATTTTTTTGCAATATTAATCTTATCTTCGTTATAAAACGTCTTAATAAGAAGAGTAAATTGCGCAAGTCCTCGGAGGATCATCATCGGACCCACCATAAAAGTCGATCGTCAAGTCCAATAGTCTGCCGATATATAATAAGAATGAGAATACCTCGCGCGAGGAGGGAGAAAGAGGGAGAAAAGGAGTGTGAGAGAAAGATTATATTCGTGTAAGAATCTTACTCGGATGGCTCCTTATAGAAAGGCGCGATTATGCGATGATCTAACGGAAAAGGAACGGCGAAACGAACCGTGAGAGCAACGCCCCCCGAAATCAGGGTCACTAGCCTTTGTTCGGGAGAAAAAAAGGACGACTCTTCGCTTTCGGAGAAAGAATTATTTTTCAATCGGAACTCGATCTGATTGATTTCTAATAATAGAATAGCCTATTTACTGCCGATTTTTACCTCTATTTTCGTTTCTCTTCGTTTTCCAAATAATTATTTTAATTAAAACTTTATATTTAAAAATACTACTGTATTGTAAAATGTTAATTCCTGATTTAAAAACACAATATTGTTTCCTCGTACATTAAAACAAACTCGTTTCACGCTACCAAAAAGGATGTTACTAAACTTAGCCACTCAAACTTTGCTTTAAAATCTGCTTGAAAACTAAACCCAGCCCGTTCCCCAAGAACACCAATTGCCATCCTTAGCAAGTTTCTAAAAAAAAAAACTCAAGAAACCGAAAATTCACACACAGAAACCAGCAGCACGCACGGCAAAACGTAACATTCATAACGCGTATATAATCAAACGAGAGCCGGCTCTCTCTGCTGTTACAGCATAAATGCAAATACGCATTACTGCAGGTTGCTCCTCGCGAAATTCTCCCGGCGTATAAAACTCAAGATAATTCATGCAAATGCGACTCGCTTAGCTCGCGGCGCATAAAGCACACAGTTATCATAAAGGGAACATCGAACTTTAGCCTGTGCGCGGGCATGCAGATCTGTACACGCGAGCGCAGCATCTCCTAATCTATTCTAATGTAGTCACAAAGGATAGATCGCTGGAGGCTAGTGTCGGCGGCATATGCATTGTAATGCGAAAACGCGAAAATAAGCTGAGGCAGCGTCTGTTGTCTGTACGGGTTAAGCGTAGTGGCGAGGGTATACATAGACACTTAACATGTGCTGTCTAACCTTCGTCTAATCGCGATGTACGACTTGTCGGAGCGAGGGATTTCGTTTTCCTTTGCGGCCGCGGCGGGATTTGCACGCTCTTACGTGGCCGGCTTGAGAGCCGGTTGTTTGGGATGGCGTAGTTAGAGGGAAAAGTGTTTTCGCTCTTTCTTACCCGTTAGAATTAAAGGCCGGCCGATAGAATCTGCTTAGCATTTGCCTGAGAGAGAGAGAGAGAGTTTGTTTTGGTCTTGGCGTGCTCGGACTTTTTCTACTGTAGCGTTTGCTGATGTAATCGGAGGCGTTGGGAATTATCGAAATGTTGATTTTGTTTTCTTTTATTGTAACGTGTGAAATTTCTTTCCGTGATAATAAATATTAATATTTTTGTTTTATAATATCGAAATAACGAGAAAATATAAACTAATCGCCTTTTCCGCTAAAAATTCAAAACCCAAAAAGCCCGACCTCTTTCATAAAAAAAAATCCTTCCATCGCGCGCAAACCATCGAACTCGCAAAAAGCGAGCGCCAGAGCCGCACTAACGAGCCACATCCATCCTAAAATCCTCTACCAGCTCTCTCCCTCTAAAACATCAAAAGAACAATCATTTAACATTAATTCCCCCTCTCCTCAACTCACTCAAATCCCCAAACCCATCCAGATACGCAGCGTCGCAGAAACGCAGATCTCGCACTGGTATAAGGCAATTAGAGCGACGCATACATATCCAGCACTAGTCGAGCGCGGGGGGTGGCAAGTTTGCGCCGCGTAGCTGCGTAACGAACGACCAATTCGCCGAGGCTTTGCCGCGGTTCTCCCGCTCGGTTTGCCGGGGCTGCTGCAGAGCCACGCTCGCAAAATTTCGATTCCCCCCCCCCCTTTTGGTTCGCGGTCGCGGTTAACGACTCAGGGGGGAGCCCCGGCGTTTTACCGCTGCTGGCAATGGTTTTCGGATAGCCGAGCTGTACAACTATATAGCTGCTGCCCGAGTGCTGGCTAACTTGCCGCCTTTATGGTTTTCGCAGATTTTGCGTGCTGCGAGGGACGAGTCCGGCCGCTGGGATGGAGGATTTATAGGACGAATTGCCGGATCGGGCTGAGCCGGCGGTTTCAAATCGCGCGACGGATAATTAAGCCTGACGTGGAATCAATGCGTGCGGCTTGCTGATGGTGACGTTGGGGTAGTTTTAGTTTTAGGCGGTGGTTTAGGAGATTGAGGAAACTGAAAGCGGGGATTTGAGTTCCGTTTGGATTTTAGGATGGTATTAAGGAATTTTTTAATTTTTTGGATTTATCTTTGCAGATCGTTACTGAATTCTTTTTTTTTTCTACGATTTATGAAGATTGCAAAGAATGAAGATGTAATGGGCTGCACTTTTTTAAGCGAAAATAAAGTCATCCTTGATTTTAATTAAAACTTCAAAAAAGCGAATTTTTTTTACCGAAGTAGTACAATTAGTCTTTAACGTTAAAGTGAAATTTTCAATCCATCAAAGAGGCTGATTATGCACATGTAACTTCAATCTCTCCTCCAAGAATTTTGCATTTTCTGGGTAAAAGCAAGCTTCATAATGCCGCATTACATAACCCCAGCGAAAAGAATGTCTTTTACTAAATACACATAAAAAACCACGCGCCGACTTATACAATTTTTTATAGAACGTTACCCAATCTCGTTACGCGTATCCCAAAAATACCCACGAATCGCACACCATTAAAAAAAAAACATTATAAAATTCCGCTAAAGCAAACGATTAAAACCCGGCGTAATAAAATATTATAGACATCAATTTCTCGAGTACTGTTCACTCCACTCCGCCGTGAGCCGAATAAATTGGAACGTCAAACATAGCTGGCCCCTCTCTAAGGCAAGCCAGCGCTCGCGCTGATATTTGAGCTGCTGTATATATGCCGGCGAAGCACCGTTCGAATCTAACAAGTTGTACCTCTAAACAGGCCCATGCGAGTCGTTGACCCCTCGTTTACTAGGACTCGCTCCGCGCGCGAGCTATTACGTCACTGCGTGTGAGAAGCCTGCGGATTAGAGTCGAAAAAGTAGCTTAGACGTGCCGAGAGTTTCGCACACCCATAAAAATCCTGCCCCGTCACATTTCACGTTCGCGCGCCGGCTCTCTCTCTCTCTGGGATTATTAAGGAATACGCTGGACGTAACTGTTGTTCGCCTGGTTATTTACTTGTGATTTTTTGTGTGTTGCGTTACTTTTTGCGGGTAAGAGTATCGATTTTTCCTGGGGGAATGCTCGTTATATTCGATACGCTTGATCGTTAAAACAAAATTTAATAAATAATGCTCGCTTTTATACTTTCATAAAGAATCGGAATATATTGTTCAGACTCTGGAAACTAAACGAAAAGTTATAATTATGTTTGCTTTTCGCAATAATGCCGCAATTATTTATTAGATACAAATGAATATTTCATTTTCAGCAAACATTAACCTTCGGCTCGCTCTTATATAAAAATAAATACAGCAACGCTATCTCATCTCAAATAAAATTCCAGCCACTGCTTGCTTGCCGAATAAACCAAATAAATCACGGCGCATCCCCGAGGCTTCATCAATATTACAAAATCACGGAATATTTTGCATCACAAGAGCAGCATCGGAAACCGGATCAACGAGCCATCTCGCCCCTACCTATATCAGCTCTTTGCAAAAAAGAAGCTCTCGCGTTCGATGCTCCCTATATCCACCCCCGCGCGGGCATAAAAATTGAAAACTAATGGAGCGTCACGCGCGCTTATCGAAATTCAGCAGTCGTCAAGAACACAGAGCCCTACAACACAAAAAAACGTCGTATACATGAAAAAAGATGGCATAGCGGGAGGTAGGAAAGCGAGGAAAGATGGGGGGGCAAGTTTATATAACAGGCTGAAGAGCACGAGCCGACACTTCGGGGAGCTGTTAATTTTTAACGCCGCGAAAAGCGGAGGAGTCACGCGTGCGCGGCCATTTACGAGCGCATGCAAATGCCCCGGCGATCGTTACTTTTCTTCTCGGCTGCATGCGCGCACACGCGCCAGCTCCCCGCGGAAATTTATCTTTACTGCTTGCTGTGCGCTCTCTGCGCGCCTCTCTAACCGCGTTGACAATTTTTATGTGGCTGCTGCGCGCCTGCGAGCTTGTGAAAAATAATACCAACACCTTCTTTTCCCAGAGCCGACTCTCTCGGCTGCTTTCTGATATCAAGCGCGCGTAATGGCACGGAAAAGAGATCTTGTCGTGCGCGAGAGAGCGACAAAAGTGTGCTAAGTGCTCGTCGAGACTGGTCGTTTTGTTTCTCGAGCTCTCGCCGCTGGAGCTGCTTTTGCGTGCGCCGGGAGTTTTGCATCGAGATTGATAATTGCGAGCTTTTCAGCGCTGCTCGACTGTTTTTTTATTGTGGTTTTTGAGAGAGGTTTATGTAAGGATGTTCGATAATTGGATGCGGATGAAACAGAAAATTTAAGAAACTGACTTCTTTTCCTTTTTTTTTTTAATGAAAATAACTACTTCTGGCGAAAATTAGCATGGGTATAAAGATGCAAAATAATGGTTTAAGAAATGTCCAAACAACGGCTATAAGAGTCACCATTATTGAATACTTTAAGCGAAAAACTTTCTCTTTACACAACCTTATAATTATAATTAGAATTTCGGTAATCCTTGGGAACACGTGAGAAGCCGGCAAAGCGAATGCCAACTACCTGCTCCAGTGCTCCGAAATTCAGATAAAAAATCCAACTTACAGTCTAATTTTTTCTGTAACCTAGTTTTAATCGATTTCTCTCTTTAATGAACAATTATTTTAAAAAATATTGTTTATTAAAGACTACTTATTCATTATTCAAAAGTGAAAGCAATTAAACGTCGAATTACTTCGTCAAATCAATTACTCTGTTATTATCAGTCATTTCAATTAAAATTTAAACTCATACAATTAATAACCAATACTGTAAAACACATAATTACACGTCTCAGCATTACCCAAAAAATTACTCGCGCCGACTCTGCAATTCACTCTCGAACCGCAATAAGCGCAGAGAAAGAGCATTCTTTAAAAACACATAAGCTTATGCAATACAACTTCCTTATCGCTCCGACTCTTACGCTCAACTCCTCCAAGATAGTACAAAAAGACTCTGCAACTTAGAGCCGCGGAGGCTGCTCGCAACAGCGCAAACACAGATAAGGATATACAAACTTGGAAAAAAAAAAACGGAAAAAAAAGAGAAAATCAGCAGTTCATTGCGCCGACTGTTGTTACCCGGCTCCGATATAAATCTAAAGTTTGCATAAATCCGTGCCGGCTCTGTCTCTCCGGCGGGGATGATCCGGAATCCGGCGCTGCGACCTCCTCGAGAGAGAGAGAGAGAGCCCGTAAAGCGATTTTATTCGGCGGAACAAACGGGTTAATCTCGGCGACGCGGGCTCGTTCTTCTTCCCGCCGTTTCCAGATGTCCTCGGCTCTATCTCTCTCCCCCTCCCTCTTTCGTCGTTTCGCTTGCTACCACCCCCATTTTCTTCAGCTGAGCTACGGTAAAGCTCGTTGTTCCTACTTTACCGAAAAAATAAATTCGAAATTAAGAAGGATAGTGGGTGTATTTTATTTTTTTGTTGTAATTCTAACGACCCTGGAAATGTAAATTTGCGGCGTTTTCGCGATAAAAATGCAGGGAATGAAAATAATTTCTGGTCTCATTAATATTGTAAAATAACTTCAATTTATTCATGTTTTATTCATTGAGTTTTAAATTTTGCTTTAACAGATTTTAATTTTTTCATGCAAAATCATTCGAGCGTGTTTATATACATATTACATACACACCTCAATTTATTTTTATTAAAAGAAAAAATCGTTCGTATAAAACTTTTTACCATACATTCCGCTCTTTACAATCCCCGCACTTTCCAATTTTTCCTTCCCACACTCATTTCGGCCAATATTTATAAACGCCATCATTATCAGCAAGATAGAAAAAAATAAATTAAATCCATCGATCTCTTCCCCCCACGCTCTCTATCTTTCCCTCCCAAACACGAGCCCGGAGGGCGCACAACCTCGGCTTTTATGCATGTCAGCATCACCTGGCGCTTCCTCTGTTTGCGCGCAGGGAGAAAAAGAAGGGAGGGAAAAATTCCGGCAGAGTGCCCCGGCCTAAGTAGGTGCAGTTGGGAAATGGCACGGCAACTCGGGAATTCAGAGGCTGTAGGGCTCGGTTTCAGCGGAGGCAATTCGAGACGGCGCGGAAAGAGTCCTCTCACTGCAAAGCTTTTCGAGCTCCGCAGCGAGGATTCTCTGAATTTTGATGTTGCTCGCATTTCTTTGAGGGAAATTTTTAAGGGATTTGCCGAGGGGTTTTTAGTAAGGCAAATACTTGGCTGGGAGATGGTGGAGCATTCTTCGGGAGCCTTGCGGTTTGTCTTAATTATATATATATTTTGGAAAGCTTTAATGTAGGTTTAATGTTTTAAGATATAATATTTGTTTTATGATTTTAAATTTGAAAAATGATAAAGAAATCAATATTTTGAAGTTTTAATAATTTTATTTTACTTTTATATATATATATATTATATTTGCTTTTTTATTGAATATCTCGATTATACAAAATGAATAATGCGTTTGTCAGAGTAAAAAAAAAGTTAATTTAAAAGTCAAATTACTCTTTGCTTTACATCTGACAACGAAAAATGAACGACATTTCATATGTGCACACAAGATTATATTCTAGGTAAACTTGACACTGGAATCCTGTCAGTTTGAAAATAATATATCGTTTCTCGCACTTCCCCTTTACGGTGACAACGCATTCCCGCTTCGGAAACTGTGCCACATTCTTGATTCTTGAGGGACGGTAAACTTGTATTCCTCTCCACCTAAATATTTTATTGGTCTTGAAAGAATTTTTCATTTCTCTCGTCAATATTACAAGAGTAGAAATATGTTTTTAAAATTATACAATAATATCGCTTTTTAATTTAAAAAGGTTGTTGTTATTATTCAATGCAACAATGATTTATATACTATACACCAATATATATAAATTTCAGAATAAAAGAAAAAAATTCAATTTATTTTTATTTCGTGATATTCTCAAGATGGTCAAGAAAAATAGCACAATGGCACGATCCCTTTTCCTAGTTATATAACATATTTCTCGAAAAATCTAGCTCGAGACCCTTTAGCTCTAGCGTTCACTTGTGGAAAGTGGCACTTCGATCCCTGACAAAAGCCCACTCGCGGTTTCACTGTCAATTTACCCAAGATGCATTTCTCAGTCACTCATCCAATCTTCACTGATCGTGACCATTCAATCTTCCAAGATACATCACCTTATTTTCACACTTTTTTCAAACTCTAATAATCGATTAAATTAGAAAAATGTATTTTAAATATTATTTATATTTTCAGTTACAAATAAGATAGAATCAGATATAATACAAATTAAACTGCACGTTATATGTGTCGGCCTGCGATAACACAAAATCATTAACAATTAATTAGATTCTTTCATGCCACCGGTAATATCAATTCATCACATTATCATTTTAATTAATTAAGAAAATTATCCGGAATCCTCAGACGTCCCCTCAAAAAAATCCATCCCGCTTTAAAAACGTAACCTTCCGATCTTCTTGAAGAATGTCGAGTCAAGGTCATCGTTGTCATTAAAAATTTCATAATCCTGACAACGAGCCCCCCCACGAGCGTAACGCGTCCTCTCTTTTATCCTTGCAATCTCGCTCGCGTTTTCTCCGTTATGCCGAATTCACTTCTTTCTCGCTTGGTCTTAGCGCCTCTTACTTTTGCGCGAGCTCGTTACACATAGCAATCTCCTCTCCCCGGGAAAGTGGATCTCCCGCTACTGATTAAAATTCCGACGTTGCTTCTTGCGGTTGATATTGATCAACGCTCGGCTTCTTCGAGTGCAAGGACGCGCGCGCGATACCGGCGCTTCTTCTTTGTGTTTTTCTTAGCTGCTTCTTTTTTGCACCCTATAAAACTAAAGATTTTAACCTACTTATATTATGAATTTATATATTTAAATTTTCTCACAAACTAGCGTTATTGTAATCTGAATATGTGGATGTAGACGATTGTAAATCATATGTCCCAAGTGTGTTAGTAAATGAATTATGTATTTGAAGTGAACAACAAATCAGGAAGGGTAACAACACATGACACATTTTCAAATGATGAAGTACATAAATTTGAATAAATTTGTTGTTTATGGAGATAGTTTGTACAAAGTTTGCTAAAGTTTGAATATGCAAATTTTGAGAGAGGAATGTAAGTGTAATGGAAAAGTCTACCCAGATAGAAGAGCAATCCCTTAAGGGTTCAATACAGTACGTTACTGCTGTCTGCGCACTTAAGTTGCTTAAAAGAATTGTTTTTCTTATTTAAATCCTCATCATTTTATCGTAGAGTGTGCCGTATTTTGAATAAAATCGGTTGGAGCCATAGCATTAAACTTTTCTCCATTCTGCTATCGTAACCATATATCACCGAAGTAAATAAATTTACCCTGAATCTTAGCTCACGCCAAGAAATACACGTAAGCATCTATGCATAAAACGCACACATGAAACACGTTTCTTAACCGTATATCTTCCGATTCAGCAATTTTAGAAACATCAAAATTTATCAAAATATTCGAAACATCTGTGATACGTACGTTTGTATATTTAGATTTGTATACGAGGGTTCCTTTTGTGACATAAAGTTTTGACTTTATGTATGGAACAATGCGGTTCACAATTTAGAATATATTTTCATCCATTTCTTTATTTTATTTTATTTTATTTTATTTTATTTTTTTTTTATTTTTTTTTAGGATTTGATGTAAAAAATTTTTTTCACCCATATAATAAATTTTTTCCTCCTATTTTTTGCACAAAGCTTATTTTTTTCAACCTGACACGCTTCCATTTTCATATAGAAAATTAATTTTAGACATTTATCAAGCTCGATTTCATAAAAAGAATTACAATATCACAATATCTATGCAGAGTAGAGGGTTTATAGATCAAAAAATGAATAACTAAAATTGAATTATGAACGCTCCAGTAATTATATTAAACAAAAAGCCGACACGCTGACTTGAAGGTAATAAAACGAAAGCCCTTTATGCACGGACGAATGAAAATCAAAAGAGCCAAGCAAGACTCCAGGCAAACATGAATAAAAAAGTTTGAAGTCTCAAAACAAAGTTTCCTTTGGTTGCGATTTCATTTGATCCGAGCGAGGCTGTTCATTAAAACTACTCCGGATGTTTCTCCATCTCTCTGCGAGATTACAAACCTTTAATCCAAGCGTTAGTTTGTTGTGCTGAGTGATTCAGCAATTCGAGCGCAACCTTATACTAAAGAAAGTCTGAACTTGTACTTTGTGGTACGTTGGACTTACTGAAATATTAAGATTTTTTCATTTCACAATCGCTTGCTTCGTAAGCTCTTTAGATTTACATTGCAGGCCATAAACTATTTTTATGAAAATAGCCAGTTAATATAGTAGCTGTGTTATCTGTTTAAATATAATGAGTTCAATGAACCGTAGATAAATTATTACTCTTGTGGAAAACGAACGTAATCAATTTGGGTTGAAATGAAGTAATTTAATTAATTTAACTGTCTTTACGATCAAAACTATTCTATTTATTATATTAATAATAATAGAATACAATTTAATCTCAATAAATATTTCACAAATACAAATATCTAGTTAATTAATTATAAATGAATCGACAAATCAAATGCTAATGTAGGTACTTAGTAGTCTATAATAATATTTAAATTAATGATGTAATAGATTTTTGTTAATTTGTTCAATTTAAAGCTACAATATCAACATTTGCTGCAAAAAACTTCAGAATAAAAATTACTTTATATTTATAATTTGTAATATCAAATATATAATACATAAATTAAAAAACTCTAATGCATCTGAAAATATAGCATAATCATAAGAGAAAAATAAACCATCAATTTATCATAAATCAATAAAACCCACTACAACGCACCTATCCTTTTTCCAGCTGGTGAACGGCATCGACGGACCGCGCTACATCTGCGAGACTGAGGTGATGGAGGAAGTGTCTCTCGCGCCTGGCGGCGCTGGTAGCGCCGGCGACTACGCCTCCCCCGAGAGCCACACGAGCAAAAACGCCAACGGGAACATTATCACTCTGACGCTTAGAAATAACCACCTCATCGTCGAGACCGAGGAGCGAGCGGTGAGTCTTTTCCACAGCCCTATCTTCCTACATCCCAGCTCAACGACAGACTTTATACACGAAGCAAAAACTTTACCTTCCCCCAGCTGCTTATGCCGCTACGATGATAGCTAAGCGTAACTTTCCTTCGAGAGCTCGGGGAGAAAGCATCCCCCTCGCCGTGAGAGTGCTCTTTTTAAGCGCGCTGCGGGAGAAAATATTGCCCGAGCGCAAGCTGAAAGTGAATTTTCCTTCGTTACTCTCCCCGCGTGAATCAATATTTATGCAAGATTAATAAATGCCGCGCGACCGCGCGGGGGGAGAAAAGTTTCAGTCTTCTAAGCTGGCAACTTCCGATCTTCCGCTATTTGTTTCCCAATAACTTTCGCCCGCGCGTCGCGCCTGATTCATTAGTATTCTTTCTTGAATGGATCTTGCGGAGCCGATAATCGTTATTTACGACGCATTAATTATGTAACCGAGAAAGAGAGCTTTTAAAACTTGCGATACATTTGCTTGAAAAATTAAGTTGCCCGGGACTTTTGGAGGCGCGAGGAAGCCGCGACTTGCTTTCGCGGAATTTCCTCTCGTTTATCGCGTCCCGTTTTAACGAATGCTAATTTATGCAAGCGGAAAAGTCGAATTTATATTTCGCGCTCATGTAAAAGTTGTTCTGCTAATTAAGTGCGAGTTAAGAAATTATGAATTCCGAGCTATTCCGAAAGTTATGAAACGCGATCCTCGGAGGGAAAAGGAAGAAAAGTAAAGGGTAGCCTCGTCTAAATGCAATAATCCCGACTGGAGGCAATCGCAGCTCGCTCCCGGGTAAAGGACAACGTGGAAGCAATCTCGTCGAGCTATCGGTCGAGGACTCGAAACCAGACATTGACTTTTCCTCTCTCTCTCTCTATCTCTTAGCTACACTCACACACGTGAATACGTAGGGAAGCCATTATTACCGCAAAACGACGGACAGGAAATCCGTGAACTTACGAGTCGATGGGAAGTTAGGATCTAGTGATGGCAAGCTCGAAACGCTCGGTCCGTTTTACTGTCATGTCGCGCTGAGCTCTGGTAGCGTTCGGCAACTATTTTCGTGGAACTTAATTAAACAGACTTTGTGGTTGACTTGAACGGGGAATCGATTCATGATGCTTATTTGGAAATGAGCATAATGAATCATAATAATTTTAAATCACTTTATTACGATAAAACTTTTTCTTCGGGGTCAAAGCGTAACTTGAAATTAATTCAAGCGCTAATTGAACTTAAGCTCGCGCTTCTAGAACGGTTCAAGCAGCGCGGATGAATTATAATTTAAAGTTCAAAGAAGTACAGCGCTAAATGTAAAACACGAAGAAAAATAAAGAGAATTAGAGTATTCCGCGTACCATCTGCGCAGCTCTAATCTCTTTTACAAGCCCCGCATAACACATCGTTCCACTACGTATAAGCACCTCCAGCTTCCTCCCCAGCCGTACATTTGAGAAAAGGTTCAGTCCGTAAGAAAAAAAGCAGGAGGAAGCTCTGCAATAGGCAGTCGGAGAACCGGAGGGGAAAGGAAGAAAGAGAGAGAAATTGAGACGAAAGGAGAAAAGTCGCTAGCTCTTGGGCACTGTTAGAGCGAGGGGAACACACTCGCGCAATTATCGGAGAGTTCCAGGTCGCTGGTAAGGTCGGAGGTTACCAGGCAATTTCGACTCCCACTCGCGTCGGCCTACTTAAGCCGCAGCCGCGCGCGCGCGCAAGGTTATCCCAAGCGCGCGAGAAGCTCATCTCTCGGCGGGGATTCGCGAAACTCCGAAAGCCCTATATATACGCGCTCACATCTACGCGTCGAGATGTACACATATAGGTGGGTATGTATGCATAAGTATATCGTCATAGCCGCAGCGTGCAAAGTGCGAGAGCAGCCCCGAACGATCGAACAGCGAAAGGGCGTGGATCCTCTTTCGTTCTCTCTCTCTCTCTCTTCATCACGTACACGCACACACACACACAGTTTCTTTTGGTGCTCTGTCGTACGGTTAGGTAGTTTGGAAAGAGAGTGTGTATGTGTGTGGGTGTCTGGGTGTGAGTTTAGGGGCGGAGGGAAAGCAGCTGGATTACAAAGAGGATTTTGAGAAGCCACCCCTGCAGCGTGCCAAAGTCCGAACAGCCAAAAGGTTGTTGCGGATTCAGATTTTTATTTGCGATAGAAATATGGGAAAAGATGGATGTAGAGGGTCGGAATTGTTCCTTGAATTTTCTATCTTGAAGGATTTCAATTTTCTTTTCTGCTTTAATAGGGAAACAGAGTTTTCATTGTTTCCAGGCCACGTCGGTAGTAAGAGGCTAATGAGTTTCGCGAGAACAATCAGAGTTCATTAATTGGGTACAACAGCACGGTTATATTGTCAACTTATACGCTTACTAGGAGATTAGGTCAGTCGAGGAGCCGAGGTAGACGGCAGCGGTGATATAGTTACGAAGTCGTAAGCGCTTTTATTTCTCGGACTCTGCCGTGGCAGGGCAAAACTTGATGAGCCCGACGTTTCCGGCTAGTTCGCTCTGACCTAATTTGTTTTCTTTTCAGCCGTTTACGGTGTACACGAGATTAAATTAGACATTTCAAAACCGCACTTTAGAACTCGCGATTATTCAAAATAGAACGTGTCCTCTTGTTATTAAACGGCTTTTTTAATTAAATTTTGTTGAATTCGTGTATCTACCTTTAACTGCAATTCAAATATTTGTTACTGTTTTCCCACATTATTTAAAACTTATTAAAGAATAAAAAGAAATAATTTCATCCCCTTTTATTTTCCCATCTATGACACTGTTTTGTTAAGCATCATATCGATTAACACCCACCTAAAAACCGTCCAAGTTTAATCCCTCATAAACAAGTCCCGTAATTCAAATTTGACCATACCCAAAGGCAGGACACCGCGCAATTAACGTCCCATCACTTACAATAACAACCCCGAAAATAAGAACAAGGCCGTCCTACCCAGCGCAAGTCAGAAAAGCCATCGGTGAGAGCGACCTCGCCAACACAATTACAAGCCTCGGCCGCGCTATTTTTATTAGTCGCGCACGTCTCTCTTTCTCTCTCCCGGTCACGAGTACACACATGAGCCACCCGCGGCCGCTCGTAAAACGTCGCCTTCGAGAAAACACATTCTTCTCCAAGCCTTCCTCTCTTTGCCCCCTTTCTATTCTCCGCCAGTGCAGCTAAGGTATAGAGATAAAGGTGCACGTCCGTCTGCGCCTTGGAGCGCGCCATTCGTTTCACTTTGGCCGGGCTCTAGCTCCTCTCTGCAAGCTCCGTCCATCCGTCAGAGCTGCGCGGGGGCCTAGAACGGGATTTCCGAGAGAGAGAGAGAGCTGGTCCAGGGCAAAGTAGCCCTTCGGGCGTTTTTCAGGCCGAAACTCGGACTGGTCGGCGATGCTGATTTATGTCGGACGCGGAGCGAGGCTCAACTGGCTCGGGAAAGACGTAATTCAGAGAGTAGTGAGATATTAGCGCTGTTATCGCGGCTTTTTTGCCTAGTGGAAAGTATAAGTGATTTATGAGATTTCCGATCGTTTTGCATTCAGTTCATCGTGGCGCAGTGTAATAGATGGAAAATTGAATGGGCTTTTACTGATTATTTATTACGTGTCGGTGTGTTTTTTACAAAAAGTAGTGCAAGTTCAATTTGCTACGGAGAAAAATATTTAATTGAATTAATACCTGTGTCGGTTTGCTGCAAAAAAATGAATGTATGTGTTCGTGTTTGCCCGAATGTAATGGCTGTGAATCCTTTTAACCTTTTCATAACTGGATTAGTTTTCGCTATCATAAAAATTTTTTAATAAAAACATTCACCTAGTGTACATTTTTTATAGTAGATAGATATTGCATCCACTCAAATGTTCCAACAACTTATAAATCATTTTAATTCGTTAAAAAATTCAGGGAATTTTTTAAAGTTATGTACATTGGAATGTACATCTGAAAGAATTATACAATTTGAATGTACATCAGTTTATTTTTATGTCTTCCTTTTAAGCAAGGAATTCCACTAAATAATTCTCATGATTACTTGATACGTTTTATTTTGAATGCAATTTTTCGATTTTACAATTTACTTTTTCACATTTATTTCGATATATGAACTGAACTCATTGAAAATAAACTTATGTTTTACAAAAACGCAAGTCACCTGATTCCTTAAACATTTAACTTCTTAGTCCTCAAACCAAAGATTCTCTCGCTTCCAGCACGTAGAACAAGTAATTAAAACATCTCAAATTAAAGCATTTAAAAAAATCTCGCCCCCTAAGCACCCTAAAAAATTCCCTCATAAAATTAATTCATCCGTAATTCTTCCCACATTCTACCCCTTCCGCCGCTCCAGCAAGAAAATCCATTCACTACCTCGCGCGCCTAACGAATAAAGCCAAGTTGCCAGAGCAGTGCGCGGCATCCATCAATGAAAGCCGGCATGCGCGCGTGCAAACTCCGTACTAGAAAGCCCCTCGAGCCTCGCTTCGTCTTCTCTGTGCTTGAAAGCTCAGCCCGAGCTTGCATCCTCGTATTACACAAAGACGTCTCTGTCTCTCACCCCAAACTCCCAAGAACCTAATAACTCAATGGCGAGAGAACTACTCTTAAAGAATACCTGGGCAAATGTATTTCCTTGATACTCCGGAAAAGACGCCGAGACAATTCAATATAACGCGTATACCGATGATGGATAGCGATACGCGAGTAGTAACGCCGAGAGACAAGGAAACAAGGGAGCAAAGAGAGGAAAATGACGAGGGACGGCGAATCTCTGGGTTCTTTGCGCTGAATGTGTCCGCTCGGATGGAACCGCTCGCTGAGGGATACACGCCGCTGGCTATTATTTCGCTCTTTTATTACGTAAAAAAGAGAGGAGCGCGAGGAAAATCGCTTTGCGGATGGCAAGCTCTTTGTCGAGCGCGGGTTTATGATGTTTGCACCGTTCAATTTTTTTCCTTTTTAGTGGCTGTCTTCGTGGCTTTTTTCGCGGTGGGGGAGTGAGATTGGTTTACGTTTTAGTGAGGGATTTTATCGATTCATACATTTTTCGGGTATCTGATTTTTCCTTTATGATAATGCTGTTATTATTACGTGGATTAAGAGCAAGTTGAGGGCGAGGGGAGGCGGGGAATTCGTTTCGCAACAGTTTCTGGAACGCTGCCAGTGTTTTTTGGGAGATGGTATTTTTTAAAAACTGACTCTTAAAACTTTTGTTCTCTACAGCTGGCTACACGGTTTCTTCAATTTTTATGATTTATGTTTCGAAAGGAGGGCGATGATGTATCTCATACTGTTTTCAACTTATTCTAAATACGAAAACTCAATAAACAACAAAATCACTAAATCTTGACCAAAAAGCTCCTACAATTTAATAAACACCCACATATTTTAATTCATCCAGCAATCCCTTAAAACCCAACCCCGGCGCACTCTACTTCTTCGCCAATCCAAAAAAACATCCGCGACACATGTTCCCTAACTTAGAAAAGCCATTCTTCCCCGACATCGATCCGCTCCCGCGGCATACGGAATCCCAGCTCTCGAGCGGCGCAGCTGTAAAGAAGGGAGAATTCATTTCGCCCCTTGTCACCCGGCCCATTTCTCGGCGGAAAGGAAGCGCTGCACCAGATATCGGGGGCTGCACGCTCGAGCATGCGACGAAAGAAAAAAAGAAGTGGAGCACTGCGATAATGCTCCCTCGCGCGGCTGCGACAGGAATTTTCACTAGCGGCACAAATCGAATGTGACAAAGTATCCAGGTCCTCCTTCCTGGCACATCTGATACGAGATAGAGAGGAGGGGCGGAGATAAAGAAAGCAGTTTCGCGCTCATCATTTTCGCGCTCCCGGCGTTGGGGGAATATCCCGGTGACGTTCGCTGATGTACGCTTTGGTCTTTGCTTTTGGGTTTCCTAATGCTGTTCCAATTCGCGGGTGTTATGACAAATTTGATGGGATGGATGGATTCTCCACCCTCTTTTCGTTCGCCTTCTTCCGATAGCTAGCCGGGGATAATTTGTCGTCTGGCTCGACCTTAATGTTATCGAATCTGATTTTTCCGCGTAGAAAGAAATGGTGTGTATATATACTTGAGTGCGGAGATTCGTTATATGTGTTTGACCTACAATAAAATTCCTCCCTCAATTTTTACGCCACTCTAAGATACGCTTCCAATATCCACAGGTACTAATACTCTCGTGCATAAATCGTCGAAACTCCCGCGACACTGCAATTACCGCATAAATTCACAGCGGAAATGAAATTTTCTCCAGAAGAGCTCTTGTTACCGCGTCAAATAATTATTCTTAAAATTACGCATAGAGAAAAAGACAAACTCATCAGACTCGACATTATTAAATCAAAGTATCGATCCCCCTCTTATTTCGTCCGACGAATTAATCGGCAAGCCGTCACCGGCTCGGCTTCAGAGCAGCAGCTGCTGCCCCGGAGGAATCTGACGTATTCAGTCTTGAGTATCGCATCGAGTTCCCTTCTTCCCCGGCGGTATAACCGAGTCTTACGTAGCCGGCGGCGACAAAAGCGAGAGCGGAATTGAATTCAAGCTCGCCGAGCTCTCAAGGAGCTTCCTTGTTTTATTTCTCGAGCTCTCTCACGGCAGGGAAATAGAGGGTGGAAGAAGGGCTCAATCTGCGCGGGCTGTCTTAATTAGGGCTACTCTTCCTCTCGCGCCGGAAATAAATGAATAGCGATTCTCCGAGACGATAGCGGAGGGGAAGAGTTATCGAGCCGCGTTAACGTTATCTCCGAGCGGCGGGCTCTCTCTAATGTGCCCTAAACTCAAGAGGGAGATGAACGATCGTCGATCATGCGCAAGCGTCAGGTTTTAAGGGCGCGAATTAAAGTAGAAAATTGGAAGATTGATTAAAAAGCAGTTAAGGGGGGAGGCTGCCGGGATCCATCAAGATGCATAAATTTAGACGGAGCGAGCGGGAAAAGATAAGCCGTTCTTTTAGGGAGAAGAATGGGGTATTTTCGCAGCTGCGAGGCGACGTTACAATTTTACGAAATTAAAGATTTAAGGCCGAGAGTTCGGCGGGGAGAGTAAAAAGGTTACGAGCGATTCGGACGGCCGAGTAAAAGTTAGCGTTCGCTTTTTTGCCTGCTCTCTCTTTCTGCTTGTCGCTTTCCTCATTTTGCACGCGAGAGAAGAACCGTTTGATCGGCTAATTCTCCCTCTCTTTTTCGCTCTCTTTGAATCTTCCGCATCCGTAGCCTCGGATAATCAGGCGGAAGCGCCGTGTAATTGAAAGCTGGATCGATGTCCCGCTTGCGAAGTCGAGTGTAAAAAAAAGTGTAAAAGCTTGAGGAGAAACGAACGAGAGGCTGCGACATGCCGATGAGACTATGCGGCCCGCGATGCTCGGATGCTTCTCGAGTAGGTTAATTGAAGAAGCACCTTGCGAGCCTCTTGCGCTATGATGTCTACTTTCTCGATATCAGACACTTTTTAATCAGTGTACTAATTAAACGGAGTTGAATAAACGTTTGCGAGCGGCGAATCTGATGGAATTTAGAGTCGAGCTTAATTTTGAAAATTAATTAGTCCAATTCTCTTACAGGCTTAAATACCGAGAGCTTCGTTTTATCAAAACTAATTACACGAGTTGTAAAATTCATTAAATCCCAATTTCCCGCGGTGTTAATGTTTAAGCAGTAAGAGCAAAAAAGTTAATAATTTATAAACGCGTTTAAAGCGCGGCCGTAAAAGCTCTATAATCTTCATCATTAATACAGCATAATCCGTGAAAGCTCTGAAATTTTAATCATCAAAATAAGCGTGGAAATTTAACGAGTAAAGCTAAAGCTTGCGTATATCGATCTGAATTCGCAGGTGACGATGGAGGACACGAGGAACCGGAAGTACCAGGACAACGGCTGCTCGGTCATCGTGGAGGTGCCTCCGGGATACCAGAGCGACGAGACAGACGTCAACCGAGGCTCGTCCGACGACATGACCGGCCGAGTCACTGATCAGCAAGCCCTAGTTCATCGCGAGGAGATCCCCGAAGATCGCTCTTCCGGTAAGTACGTGCTCAAGCTCCCCGCGACTTCATTATCTGGGTTAAGATGCCCCTCTCTTGGCTCCATTATCTCTTAACTGCTTTACTCGTTAGTTTGACAATTCGACGTTAATTATTTTTCAATTTTTTCCTAATTATCTTTTTAGTCAAATTTCTTTTGTTACCCGATGGCCAATTTTATCTCGAGAGTATCCACGTTCACCTATAGATTTTCAATGTCTTCAAAATATTTAAAAAATAAACCCACTGATAAACTCCCTAAGATACCCTATCTCCACCACATCTTAAAAACTCGAACCTCGCCCCGAAAAGTAGACCATCCCCTCGTCGTTCACCGTTGAAAAGCTCGCGTATCGAAAGCTCCCCCCTATCGAGTAACCTACACTGCAAAGAGAATAGAATTCTCCTCGTCTTTGTCGCTGTCATCGGCGCGGCTACATCAGACAGGTCTATCTCAGCCCGAGAGGCCGATGTAGTCGATCCAGGGCACCGCCGCAGCCGCGCGTTAGCCGCTGACCCACTTTGATCGCGCGGCGGCCCTGCGCAAGCTCGCCGCTCGGGCGCGGCTCTCCCGCTTCTATAACTGACCTCCGCCGATGTATTTATAACGAAAATTGCAGCGATGAGCCGTCCACGGCTCGGCTGTTTACATCCGCGCTTACATCCGCCCCGTCGCGCGCCTGTGTTTTCTCGATAACGCGCCGCCCCCCCGGCAAACAGTTTCTGTTTTTTCGAATGCGCATCTTTTTTTGCGTTGACGTCAACATGCGCACGTGTGTACAGGGGAAAAATGGAAGGGCGCGAGGTAGAAACACAATTTGCGCGTTTCGATGCTTTTTTGTAAATTCGCAGCGCAGCCTGGGTTCTCGAGCTTTTCGGGCTTTGAAATAAAGGGCGCCCGTGCTTTTGAAAGAGATAAAGCTCTGCAGGTTTTGCGCTCGCGGCTCGGCGCGCTTTTTCGCGTTTTTCAAGTGAATTTGTATTTTATGACTGCTGCAGCGCGAGGCTCTGACTTTTCAAAATCGCCCGCCCGTGTACGTGTTGCCATTACATCTCGCGCAAACTGCTGAAAATATCTCAACCGGACGCGACACGCAACTTTGCTTTCCTACATTTATAAAGCACACGAAGCTTTTTCGAGAAACGTGAATTTCGACAAAACTATAACTCTATAAATAATTTTAATAATAATTAAAACGAGTAAGCAAGTGTTATTTTTTTCACAGGCTTCGAGAACGCCAAGCTGTTCGGTAGCACGAACACGGGCCTGTCTCAGTCGGACCTCTCGATTTGCAGCCAGGGCTCGGTGAACCCGAGCTATCGATACGGCAATCAGCTGGAGTACGAGGCCGGCCACTTCGGCTATCCGATGTACGGGGCTGGCAGCGAGCTTCCTCCTCCGCCTCGTACAACGGCGGCCGCGTCGACGACGACGGATGCCCAGCTCGGGCGCAAGCTCGACGCAAGCTCCAAATGGGTCGAGTTCGACAAATCGCCCGACACCGAGAAAACACTTCTCGAGGACTCCAAGACGCCCAGCATCGAGAAGGACATCACTGACAGCGTAAGGGTTCGAGCTTTCTCTTTCGTTTTTTTTCTGATTTATATCTCGGTTGTGTTGGGGTTATTGAGGAGGAAGCGTTTTCGAGCTGTTGCTTTTGATCGTGAAAATGTACATGTTTATTTTTGTAATGGGTGTATGAAAAATGTAGCGCTTTTTCTCTTTCGGTGCCACGTTTATGTTGTATATCACAGGCGGTTTTATTGTATCTTTTAGCATTGTATGTTTTGAAAAACGATTATCACGGTCAACAAGTAAAAGAATTGCAAACCTTTTGTTTTATTAGTCATATCGTTAAAAGTTTTTGCTTAATAAACTATAAAAAAAGTTTTTTTAAACAAATCCAAAGTTAATTGATTAAATTCATAAGACGAAAAATATTTCAATTTAAATTTAACTAACCAGCTCGACGGAACCAATTATCGGAAAACAATATTATGACTGAATAATCGGAGCAATTCAATCACGTTAATAAGCGCCAATAAATCTAGTCGAACAAAAAAAAGTTAATATTAAATTAAAATAACGAGACTCGTTAAACTACTCGTTCCGCCAGCTCTCCCCAAACTTGCCTCGCTTCAAAGTCTCCCGCGAAGTTCCCTCTTCCAGAATAGACACGTCGCCGCCTATATGCATTTCGCGCGCCACGAGCGCAGCATTAATGAAATTCATAGTTCTCGTGATTTTCAAAGTAAACCCCGAGTCTAGAGAGGGCCGCGGAAGCCTCCTCTTCCCCAGCTCTCGAGAACTCCGGCAAAGTCAATTCTCTCTCTCTCTCTCCTCTTCTCTACTCCCTCTCTCTACATCCGTGCTTATCCCGGTGCTCTCGCAGGTCTCCAGTCCTCGGCTGAACAGCAGCAAGGAATCCTCGCAGGACTCGGGCTCGGGCTCTCTGGAGCAGCAGGACTCGACGGACCTGAGCACCTCGGCCGACACGACGACGGTGCGCTCGAATCCTAACGCCCAGATGAACGGGGCGGCGACGCCGAACGATAGGTCCGAGCAGAAGCTTTTGGATATCGAGCTCATGATCGACACGACGACGAACTCGACGAAGCCGGTCATTACCGGCGCGATACTCAAGGACGAGGCGAGCTTGCAGGAGGACACGTTTCAGGAACAGCAGCGCAAACTGGGCAACGGCACTCTCACGCCCGAGCATCGGCGCGCCGACGAGAACGCGGATAAGAACAGTCGGGTGAGTGGAGATTTTTTTTTTAATGCTGTGGGGATTTGCGTGGAGGATGATGAAAAACATTATTGCGGGCATTACTTTTTGCGTTGTTGTACAAAGTTGGAATGAAAATAAACATTTTTTCGAATGCATCGAAAAAATGTTTATGCGTAGTAAAATAAATAAAACAAAAGTAAAATATGACGCATCATTTAAAATAAAATTTATTCAATCGCTTATCTAAACAAGAGCCTTGCCATCCGACACACATCAACACCCAAAAAATCATCCCTCACCGCATCTACACCCTCTCAAAACCCTCAATTCTCAAAATCTAATAATTCTCCAATACTCCCCCAGTCCGAGTCCAACAACAAGGAGCAGCAGCAGCACCAGAACAACGTGGTAGTGGTCAGCACAAGGCCGGAGGGCACGAGCTTCGTGCCTACGCACAAGCGCACGGGCAGCATACCACCCCGGCTGATCGAGGAGAGCCTCGAAATAGAGCGCAAGAAGGCCCTGGACATCTACAGCCAGATAAAGACGAGCACCAAAAGCATACTACCGGGCCTCAGTCCCAAATTCGAGCTGCTCCAGAACGAAGTCAGTCCCGTCGACGAGAAGGAGAGTTAATCCGTCCTCACAAGGAAGATTCACCGATGTTCCATTTGTAGAAAAATGAAAAAAAAAAAACACACACACACAAAACAACGTTCTTTATCTGTTGTTACCATTCTCTTTTTTTCACGTGAAATAAATGCTTTTTCGTTTTTTCCGTTTGTTTTATTGCGCGCTCAACCCTTCAATGACACAGCGGCGCTCGACACGTTGACCGATGTTTTTAGACGGTGTACGCCGCTCGTAAACGTCCTTTTAATCATTTTCTCTTCTCGTTGGCTCCGTTGTTTATTGCCTTATCGACATCAGTTTATAAATTAAAGAACGGACGACGGTCCGTCTAGAAATGTAACCTTGTTGCTCGGTTTTATTATCTTGATGGAAGGAAAAATGTCGATTCGCGGGTATAAAGGGAGAGTTCGTGTTTACCTGGAACAATGAGAAAATAAAGATATTATCGTTTGGATCTCTTTTATTTGATGCTGGAGTGTAATTTTTGTTGCTTTCCGAAAAAGGTTACATTTCAATAGGAGTAGCTGAAGAAAACAGTCTAGAAATCCTATGAATTTTTAATGACTACAGGCACAAAGGTACATCTCCGGCTGAATTGGCCGAATCGGGGAAAAGCGTATCTGGGCTGCAAGAAGCAGGTTGCGGTCGAAGCCGACAATGTTCCCTAATGATAGTACCCGACGTCGTCTTCTCTAGTTCGCCTCGTATAACCGACCTTTCCTTTTGACATTGCGCCCTTGCTAAACATTATCGTTTACGACCTCATTAAAATTTAAAGCTGGATAAATCACGTATTTTCGTGCGAGGTGAAAAAAATTTATTAAACCGCCATAATAACTTGATATTAACCTTTTTATTTCTAAAGTATTTTAAAAATAATAAAGGAAAATTTTTCTCTTTTCTAAAGAACAATCTCGGATCCCTAGATTCTCGTGTTCTCGCATTTTTTGTCATCATCCCCCCTCAGCCCTTATTCTTTCTCCTATCTTCCGGCCTTTCTCTCGACCTCAGACTCGAGGGAAAAGAAATTCTATCACACACACAGACGGAGAGCAAGAGAGTGAGGGGGGGGGGGGCGGCCAGGGAGAACAATTGTCGACTAATGAACTCAACCTGCAATGTGCGTTAGTAACCGTGACTCGAGAGGTAGAGAAACGGAACCAAGAAAAAGTACTAAGTCGCATTATTGCAGCGAGGCGCTCTCTCATGCGCAATAAAATATACTTTCAGGTGTAAAAACGAGTTCAACGGATTATCTTCCTCAATTTCGCGAATTAAAAATTAACTTGATTATTACTTCCTATTGTTTTAGGTCGTAAAGTATAGATTAAAATTTCTATTATTTTCATGAACAATAGAAATTTAAAATAAAATTTCTTTGCAATTTATTTAAATATTAATGTAGGGATACCAATTTTTTAAAATTAAAATACTAATTGAAAAAAATTATTGAATTTACTTTTTCGTCTTACCAAACTCGGCAACATCTACTGATCCTCAATGTCTACCCTCAATCTTCAAACGCCATTAAAATAAACAAGAAACCGCAATACCACCCTAACAAATAGCGCAAATCCAAAAGTCAAAATTTGCCACCCCGCGAAGCACGAGAGAGCCGGAGGATCCATTAGAGATCGCATGCAGCTGGCGAGTCGCATTCAGTTACCCTCAGCAATGTAGCAGACAAGCGCACCAACACACACATACCCCCACACACACACACAACACTGCAGCGGGCACATTCGAGCGCTCCCGGGGAATTGGATGAAGAGCGAGAGGGATGAAGGAGCGAGGCATTGCGCGAGGTAAGCGCGAGCCGAGCTTTTGGTATTTTGGTGCCGACGACACTCCAGCGGAAAGTTATAATGGAAGTGCTGCTGCTGCCGCCGTCGTCGAGGCTGGGAAAGCGAGGGGGGCAGGATAGCTCGCGGGGTGAAAATGGACGCTGGTCGTTTCAATATACGGAAAGTAGGCGAATCCGCGCCCGTAACTCAAATTGGAAAAGGATGAGGGGGGGTTAGCGAAACTTAGTTCGGCGCATGCTTTGCATGCATGCAGCTGCAGCTGCGGATACGCTGCCAGCACAGCGCCGCTTGAAATCCTAATTACGAATCGTGGGGGGGTAATTAGTCCAAGCGGACGTTAGCGATGATTACGAAGTAATTGTCGAGGGCCGGACCGCGATGAAAATTTGATATTACGGGTAATAGACTTACCGCGCTCAAGTTGTATTGTTCGGATTAAACGTGGATTTCAACTGCTTCGAATAGCTGGCATCGGAATGGGTTATTGTAGGAATAATCGGTACTATAAAGAGCATCGTTATTCGCGTTGTATTAGTTTTAAGTTGTTAAAAACGTTTTTTGTTACGATCTTGTTAAAAGAGTGTTATGATTAATATTAATACAAAAAATTGAAACTCTTATAAGAAGTTTAAACAATTCACTTTTGAAGTTAAGTAGTGCCTGTAGTATATGTTTAAAAATTTATAAGGTTTTTTAACAGTTTTTTTAGTTTGACTTTCATGTAGCTGTCCGATTATCGATCATAAACAAAACTTTTTTTTTAATTTCGCATATAATGTTTCCAAATAATGCTACTATATGATCAAACATGAACGATAAGTGAAATTATTATTGAATTGTTGCATGTAAACTGGAAAAAAAAAATAAATTGTAAAACTTATGTAAATATATGCAAATATTCGCTTACGTAAATTTCTTATTGAATGCTTTTGTCTACATTTTTTTTAAACAATCATATATAAAAAAAATTCGACTAAAGTTAAAGGAAATATTCCCAAAGACGGATCTATGTAAAGAGTAACGAAGAAAATCAAAAAATGGCGAGGTCACAATTTATAAATCGCACGAAAGGCTGTTTATACATTTGCAGGCCACCTCTACGAGTTTCTTTAGATTAAGTCGTAGTAATAAATAATGTAGAAAAAAAGAAAAGAAAATTTTGTAATGACTCATAGTATCCACGCTGGATGTAAAACCAGATGTGCACCAATCTTACTAAGAGCAGTTTTTTATGGATCCACAATACGGTGAAGGATACACAAGCGATATGGGTAATAAATCTTTACATCAGTATTATTAATCAGTATTATTAATGATTGACAATTTTTTTATTATTACATCACAAACCTGAAAAAGATACAAATTTTCATTGTTTTAAAACCTTCATAAATATAATTACGATGTAATTCTAAAAACAAGGCGATTTAAATTGTTTCTATTTTGTAATACCTAACTTTATACCGAAATCAACAGCTTGTTACACAATATAAAGCCGTAAAATATGTGAAATGAATTGGATAAAAATTAAAAGACTTCAGATTTCTTTTTATCAAAATTTAAAAATTTATTAGGTGAGTCAGCTTCTCTTTGAAATTATGAGATATTGTGTAAGAAGCTTGATATAAATATCTTTCCAACTATACACTTTAAATGAACGAAAAAAAAAAATGAAACTCGGAACTCTTATAAAGATATGATAGTTCCTTGTATTCAATAATGCTAAAATTAATTGCTATAAATTAAAATTTAAGGAGTTGGTTTAAAGAAGAACGGCGAGTCATATTATAAGTAAATTTTCGTGCACATACAATATAAACAATGCGTTATCAATTCTTCAAATTTTATATGCTTCCGTTAAATGTTATATCGAGTACGGTTATCATGGTTGTTGTTGCTATGATGTTACGTGAGATTGGCGTAATATTATTCTATATAAGTAAACTTTTCACCCTCGATCATTGATGTGTGATTTTAATGATAATTATGCGACTATAAGATAACGAAGTTAGTTATGAATCGAAGCGAGCATCCGCAGTTATCTGATTGGAAAGTTTAAATAAGAGTTTTATCGGAGTATGAAAAGAATTCTTTTACTTATTTCTCTTCATCTAAAGACTACAATTTATAAAATCAAAATTTATTTTCGATTATCATTTTGTATATAAATAATGTATTGCCATTCGATAAAACTTTTATAAACATAATAAGGCAACGAATCTCATGAAATGGAATAAGTTCAACATGTCAGCAATTAAAAATTTATTTTCCGTCCTTAGTGTTCAATTACTTGTGTTGAAACGTGAAAAATCTGTAGAATCTAAGCGACACCAATGCTAGTGATTTAAGTGTGATTGCCGCTCTATCTAGATTTTATAACGCAAAACCTCTAAATACTTCGTGTACTCCATTAAACTTATTATCTTAACCTGGCTGTCTCAAGTTCTAGAAATACGCGGTTAGAAAGCAGAAAACACGAATATTAGCCCGTAAGTTCTTTCAACCGATCGACGGATTTATTACGAAATTATTTCTTTTCTCATTAAGCACGAATTTTTAGCCGATCATATTTTTATCATTTGTTTACCTTGTAAACGTTCTCTATCGTAATAATCAATACCTACGATTTAATTTCAAAGTATATTAGTATATATATCGTAAATTTATTATCGTATAGTAAATTTTTTTTTATAATGGTCCAAGATCGGAGGCGCGGTCATGTATCCTAATTAATTGTTCTCTCTATCGCACTCTACTTAATCTTTATCTCTATAACAAAAATTGAAAAAAATCAGAAAGAACAAATTCAAAGAAGTATAGAAAAAGTGTAGCCTTCTGAAATCGAAAGACATTACCAATCACGTGGAAAGTATAGTATTTAATAACCAACAATTACATCAGGAATTGTATTAGAAAGATTGAATTAACAAAAAATGAGTATAAAAGATATTTCGAAAAATGTGTAGTATAATTCATAGGTTAAGAGAATATCTTGCTTTACTTAATTTTTATTTATTCTTGTTTAAAGTTAAGAAAGCAGAATCAAGTATTATGCTTTAAGTGTACCATTGAAATAATAAATTTAAAAATGAAATGTTTCATTTAGTATTATTTGTATTATTTTTAAATTGCGATTTTTCATTTTGGAAAAAATAAATAAAAATTAAGTAGTAAGAAAATTCTCATTTTCTAATGTTTTTAATTGTTTTTTTTAAATACTTAAACTGGACCCAATCATCGAATACAATTTTTATAACGATTACAAATGTAATAAATAATAGAATTAGAAAAATGAGTTAAACTATAAAAACAGGGATAGAAACGTCGAAGACTAGTGTATTCTATGTAATATGTACTAAAGCTTTGGACTGTGACATTATCTGGTTTTACGTTAATCTCTGCTGTCCCTTTAGTTTAACAGAAAACACATAGCTGTCATAAATTGAAAACCGAAAGTAACTTTACTCATATGTTACTTATATTGCGTAAGTGACAGAAAAAATTAGGGTCGTCGTAAAAATTATTCATTTCGCTAACTTGCTGTAAGGTATCATGTTGTATATGTCAATTTATTTTGCAAAATAAACTTTCGAACATGATATAAATGTTTCTCTTATTACAAAACCTTTTTTATCATAAAAATATAAAATTTTTATTCTCAATTAATTTCTAGATAAAAAAAACTATTTCAAAAGCATTGTTTAATTGATGATACGAATAAAAATTGACAACTCGATTTGACTCAACCATCAACAAATTTTTATTTTACATAAAAAAATAAAATTCCACAATAAATATTAACAACTCCAAGCTCCCTTCTTTAATCTCCAAAAAAAAAACAAGATAAAAATCAATTTTTGCTTCCCCGGTATAACCAACGTCGCAACCACCCCGATAAAAGCACGAGCTTTCCCACAACCAGCAACCTCGATTTACCGACTAGCGATAAAAGCTCCCTTATCCCAACGCACCACCTACCCACCTCTCCCACCACGATAAATCCAGCACTTACCCCCACAAGATCAACCCCCGCTCGCAGCTCCATCTACCAGGGGGCTAAAAAAGCTCAACCCTACCCTCAAACACCCCTTGCGCTCGCGTCAGCTCGCTCCGCCTGGCGGCCATTTTCGCAAGCTCCCCAAGTACCCGTTGAATTATGCATGCGTGTTTTTAATTCGGTAATCAATAGTAAAAACCAGCCTTGTCGCGCCCCCCGGAAGCAGCGCGCGCGCTGCGCCCACCGCCGCCCACCAGCCGGCGAATCCACGCAGCAACGCGCTTTCGCAGCTCGCTCGACCCGCGATTTAAACAGGGAGGGGCCTCCGCGCGCAGCTTTTTTTTTTCGCCATATACTTGCTCATCGGGAGAATTCGTAATTTACGAACCCGATGCGGGGGGGATCGGAATGGCGGATGGTTTAATGTGGTTGTTGCATTGTGTGCTGGTGCGAATAAGTTTGGCTTTTGGGCAATTTTTTTCTATGGGGATCGTTATTATGATAGAGGGTGTTGAATTAGTGAGGGCATGAGGTATACCGATAGTTGTGCATTATGCATGAGACGAGAACTTATGGAGCGAGCTTATGAACGTCGTAAAATATAAATATGTCTTTGATGCCGTTAAAAATTAATGCGTGAGTATAAAATAATAGATTAATGAGGATTCCTTAAATTCCTACGGTTAGAATCGAATTATATTATAGGATTTTAACGCGAGGAGGGATTAAAAATTCAGGATTATATTAAGGCGTTTTTGACGTGTGTGACAGACAGATTTATAATCTATATTTAATAGATATTCGGCTGAGACGTTCGAATTCGAATTTACGGTGATTCTTGTAAATTTAGATAAATTAAATTAGACTTTAACTTACCTCTAATATACATCGTTACAAATATAAAAGTAAGAAAGGACAAGCAGTCGCTAAATACGGCAGGAATATTCTTGACTTTATAAATTTACACGACCTGAATACAATATTAGATTTATTATAATAAAGCAAAAATATTTTTATATTTGAAAAATTCAAAGCGAGCAAGGCGCTTTACAAGGAAAAATAAATCGTCGCTAAATAACTCATACAAGCTTTATAGGCGGACATAAATAAGCGAACAAATTGAAGAGAGACGCTTATTTTAAGGTTTATCGCCGGCAAATATCTAGAATTAAATAACTTTCCAAAAGTTAAGAAAGTCGCGCGCGCTCGGAGTAATTTCGTAAGTTATTTGCTACAATTATTTTTCTGGCCCACGGGCGCGTTACTCTTCGCGGAAGCAGTACATTAAATAAACAGGTTCGCACTCTTGAGCGCGCGCGCGAGCGAGAGAGCGCAGGGCACCTTATCAATTTCGAAGCTTTTATAATCAATTTCCAGGCATAAATTACCCCGGCTAAGGCTGTAAATTTTCATAAAAATTATACCGAGCACATACGGAATATTATCTCGCTCATTTCCTCGCACTGCCGGTCCTTTAAAAAGCCGAAAACTCCCTCCTTTTTCACGAAAATCGGTAGATCGCGTGTCAATAACATTTGTCCTCGGCCATACGCAGGGCCCGGTCTCTAATTGCGCCCCGAAAAACGCTCCCAGAGTGGCCGAGCTCTGCTCTCGCAAAGCCAGTAATGACTGTTTATTAAAGCCGATCGCAAAAAGGGGCGCAGGTGCGCGGCAAGCCGGTTTCGCTCGCGCCTTGCACATAGTGTGCGCGTAATGGCCCGGCCCGGCCCGCGAGCCGAAAGTCTGCATAGGCGAGGAGCCGGCTCACGTCTTGCCGATTTTCCCATCCGTATACTCGCAGCTCTCTCGATAATTCTCTCCTTCGTTGCTGCTGCAGCTCTCTTTTTCTTTCTCTCTGGTGCTCTCTTATATGCGAAAGGGTTAGTGCGCGGCGTAATTTCACGGCGATCGCGGAATGTGTGTATGGGGTGGGGGCAGTGCCGATTATGAGAGCGAGGGGAAATTATAGCCGAGGGAAGAGCTATAACGATCAGTGTTATTGGGGGGATGGTGCAAAGGTTTTGCTTGATTGGCCATTGCGGAGAGAGCCGTGTGTATCAATTACGTAAGGTAAATACAATTTTTTCGATTAAACTTATTGATACGCTCGCCGAGACGAACTGTTATAGTTTTTCTAATATCGATTACTGCGAGTGCGTTTTTACGAAATGCAATTCATTATACGCTCTCCGCCATTACTTTGTAATACTTTAGCACGCGTCGAATAGCGTAACAATAAACGTTAAATTTTTAATAAAATCAATCATGTTTAGTTCGACCGCAAATTCGACGCGAGCATACAAGCCATAAAAACAAGCGAATCCAAGCACGATAAAAGCAGCCAAGAAAAAAAGGGCCCGGAGAGTTGTCTGGCATTAAAAAAAAAAAAAAAAATTGCATAATTACTTTGATGCGCCAGTGGCGTCGGCTGTAGCATCGCTCCCCCTCTCACCCCCCATAAAGCCATCACTATAAAAACTGCAACAACATTTCCTCCTCGAATCTCGGCTGCCGCGTGCGTATACGCCTCTAATTAAGAGAAGCCTACGGAAATAAATTCCTCTCTTGCTCCTTGGCTGTGGTGGCAGCCGGTGCGTGCTCCCCCCTCCTCTCTCAGCATCGCATTCTTCAGCCGCGTATACACGTCTCCCTCCTCGCGTTTTCCCACCGATCGCGCGAACGACGCCGCTAAAGTTCTCTCTCGTTTTTTTTTTCATCTCTCTCTCGTTCGCCACCCTCCGCGTGTCATTTGCTCGGCCTGTCGCGCCCTCCGCTAGCATAAACGAGCGAGCGTGTGCCTCCAATTATTTTTAACAATGAAATTGAAGTATCAAACCTGCCGATTAGCGGGAATTTAATTGTGCGTCGCGCTCTGGCAGCCTCCGCTCGCGCATTCCCGCGTCTATATGCTGATGCGACAGAGTCTCGGCGAAAGCCAGAGTCCTGGACTCTGTGTATGTATATATCGAGGGAGCCGAGGGTCCGCGAGACGCCGAATAGAAGTAGAAAAAGGACAGCGCGGTAGCGCTGGCGGCAGACTACGCGCGACGAGAGGGGGGCAGGAGAAACGACGTCGACGACGACGCGGGATGAGGCAGTTGGGCGCGTCGCGTACAGATACAGCATTATGAAAACACGAATGTACTTTTAAATCAATACCATCGCATTGTAGATGCGGGGAGAGAGAGAGAGAGGGAGAGAACGGGGAAAAGTGAGACAGGGCGAAGGGCGGGATAGTAGCTGTTCTCTCTCTCTGGGAGCGCGCGCGCGCGCAGGCAGCCAAGCAAGGGAGAGAGCGAGAAAGAGGCGAAAAACTCGCCGCCGCCGCCGCCGCCGAATCCTGGCCGAAGTTAAAGAGAGGGAGAGAGAGAGAGAGAAGGAGGAAAGTTAAAACTCGGGGGATAAAAAGGAGGGAGGGGATGTAGAAAGAGCTCGGCTCTCTCGCTCTGGGGTGGGAGCGCGGAAAAGGGGTATATTGGTTATATTCTGTAACATTAACCGATACCGAATGTTCGCATAAAGGTTTTTATTGTTGGCGCCGCGTTTCATTATCAAACGCTAAAGCGCTATCGGCGCCCGGCCGCCACCAGCTAGCGCTTTAACGTCGTCCCCGGCGCAGGAGCGCGCGCAAGCTCCGGCCACGTTTACGAGCGGATCTCCATGAAAATATTGCCTTTATCGCGTCAAGCGCTGAAAAGCTACCGACTCTAGCCGTCGCGCGAACGAAAAAAAAACGCGCTAGACATTTGTTTAATAACTTTTTTAACCCGCGAGTCTCTTGCAGAGTCGATGTAGTCAAAGCGATTGCGGCTTTTATTGCGGCGCTTTATCTTTCTTATTTGCGCCGCTGAATTAAATGGAAAAATTGTTTGTATTGTTAGAAAGTGTTTAGGTCATTGCAGCGCGCCGCACTATCTTTCAGCGATAACGAACTGGGTTATTTCAGCTTCGAGCGCGCTCGAGCGCGCAAGATTTTTAACGCGCTCGCTTTCGCGTTACATAAAAATATTTTATTCATCGGGACGCGCTAAATCAAGGTTTAAATATTCAAGTGATTACTAAAAAAGTGCGATTGTTTCATGCAAATTTACACGCGATGCTAACCAAGAGGCCGTGGGTATTTTTGCTGATACTTATTAAGAGTAGTAGAATCAATTATTTATGGTTTAGCTCTCCGAATATTAGATCCACATGTATGATTGCGTTTATAACGCCGGCCATTTCCATCAATTATGGACTGGCAATTTTCCGCTGGAGGCGAAATTGATTCGCTAAAAAGTCCACTTTGCTACTCTTAAGAAATTAAGATGATCAATATGAGGCTGATATAGTCAAGGATAGCTTCGCCGGGCGTTCTAAATCTGATAAAACATTAGGTAACTAATAACAGTTGCCACCTTTATTCCGTGATAAAATTACGATTCCAATCTCACTTCTAAAAACAATGACCTTTGGCTCGAATTATCTAATAGCATTATTTCCCATTTCGCCGAGCAATATTATTTAGGTGAAACTTTCCTTTATAATTTAATACTCGGAAATCTACTTTCTTCGCTAATTTATCAATTTTTAGTGGCTCTATACTTTCCCGAGCTTATTCCAGGAATGCATTAAATAAAACTTCTATTTATGCGGTATAAGTAGAAAAGATTGTTACACTAATTAATTTTCATGATTGCACTTCATTTTGTATAAGATTCAAAATTGAATTTCCAATTACTAGTCTAATGACCCGTTACTATCATAATAACGGACGGAAAAAGATGCAGTTTAAATTCTTTTACTATTACTTAGCGTAATTTTTAGATTATAGAAACCTTTTTTTAGATTTTTAATTATAATCGAATTTCCATTTCAAATAGTTAAAAGCTATTCACTGCAGCTAACAGCAGTATCTTAAGAATAAGTCAACCCGATAAAATGCGATAACAAACCATTTTCTTAACTCTTTTCTAAGAGTATCGCATAAATAAATGATTATTCAATCAGCGATGAAACCCTCCGCAAACTGCATCCATCCAGCAATAGAAAACCAACGTATATAAGACACTAGACAAATTCCAATATAAACTAAAATTATCTTCCCCAAAACAAGCTATAATCATTAGAAACCATCCCAACGCCCAGCATCCGCGATCCACATTTAAAACAGCGCATATACAGCACATATCGGAAATCCATGCCGCTTCATCAGAAAGCAGGATTAATTCTGCGGGGACGTAGATGTATAATTAAATCATGCTCACTTGAAATTAGCCCCTCGCGGCTCTTGCGCTCGCTCCCGCCTAAATCGAGGTCGCGCGCGCGTGGCCCGGATTCTCGAGATCCTCGGGCTTTTCGCGCGGAAGAGGCTGGCTGATCGATTGTCATCGCGAGCGCGCGATAGTTATAATTTACGATTGGGCCGAGTGAAATAGATTTGACCGATATAGGGCGCGAGAGGTGCTCTAATTTGCGCGCGGGGCCGACGCATTTTTGCGCGATCGATCGCCGAGAGGTGACATTCAGACGATTTGAGAGATTATTTTATTTATTACTTTATATCGCGCTCTGCGCGGGACTTGATTAGTGGAAAGCGTGGGATGCTTGAATATTCATCGCCGGAGCTTCGGAGAAAGGTGGTAGGTGCAGGCGTAGTTTATTTTTGAGCTTAGTTTTATTTTCATAAATTTTTATTGAATTTGGTTAGTTTATTTTTCGCGGCGCGATGCGCGTGGCAAGCGACGGTTTTCAGCAAGTGGCAGCATCCAGTGTGACGTCGTCTTCGTTAACGATGAAGTTAAAGTGTATGAATTTAATTTGAATTTGTTAAGACCGTAATAAACTTTGATTAAACCCTCTGCTGCGACTCTCAAAAGTTTTGAACATCAAAGTTAAAATTTTACTTTGAACGTTCTTCGATTAAGGCACGCTTGCGCGCGATAATGCAGAGTCGTTTTTACTGGCATCATTTTGACAATGCTTTTCAATTTAAAACTAGCTCCAAAGCTAGCCGTAAAGCTTATTCATTATGGATTTCACCTAAAACCGTTAAATTAGTACTTTGATCAAAATTGTTTTAAATGTCACGTTTCATGATGAGTTGCTTTTCCATAGATGAAAAACATCAAAGTTAATTAGTCAATATTTTTAGAAAATTAGTCAATTTCCATGTAATAACATTAAAATACATTTAAAGTAGGCTTAACTGAAAAAAAAAAAAAACAATTGAAAACATTAGGTAATATATAGCTTAATCATTGGTTTCTCGCAAGTAGTTGATGCCATAATAAATAAAGCAGAAGGGTACACAAAGGCGGCTTTTTGCCTTTTCACACTCGTATTGTGATGTTCTTTTCCCCGTGCATTTCGATCTCGAATCCCCTTTCATCGCGCCGGGCGCTTTTCCCTCTTGAGGGCGACGACTTGACTCCATACGTCGATGGGTTTTCTCGATACTTGAAATTTATTCTCCGCTTTCTTCGCCCGTCAAGCTCTAATGCTGCCATTATCTCATCTCTCTCACACCGCTATCAAAGCAATTTTTTTTACCAAATTAACTTTTATATAAAAATCATCTAAATAAATAGCTTTTTGTGTTTTACAAAACAATAGTTGATTCTAGTTGATCGGCTCGACGCGCAATCGCAATAAAAAGTTACTAGGAAATAACAATTTACAAAGTAATTAATACTCTAATAGAAGCGGGGCAATAACAGCGGATAAAAAAAAAAGTGGGATGCAAGAGAGTGCAGAGTTATTTTTATGTACTATTATTCTATGTGTATCACGTATCAATTCGGAATCAAAGTGCGATATTGGTTAACTTTCACGTCAAATAATTCCCGCTCTCGCGCGTATCAAAAACCTATAAAGCTCGGGCGAAAAAATATTTTCAGCGTCAATTCTCTCCTCCCCGTGTTTTTCTATCGCCGCTTTTTTTGCGCCTCGCGCACACACACCCCAATTTCGTCTCTCTCTCTCTCCCTCGCTCTCCCGTTTTCCATCTCTCTCCTTCCGATTCTCTTCGCCGCTCCATCCTTACTGCACGATCGCATCTCTCTCACTCTCACTCTCACACATACACACACGTGGATGACGAGCGCGTGCTCTCAGTTTCTTCCTCCGCGTGTTTGTAAACACATGTTCCAGAGCGCTGGCGCACTGCACACGGATACACACGCACACAAAAAGCAGAGAGAGAGCGAGCTATACTGCTAGGCCACCTGTATGCTTTCAGGCTCACGTGAATCGAACGCGCGCACACGGCCCGTGCAGTAGGTATATACCCCCTTACCTGTTACTCGCTCGGACGCGCGCCCCCCCCCCCCCCCCCCCCCCCCCCCCCCCCCCCCC